>JBAWJX010000082.1:0-122414 GCA_037356095.1 Xylaria sp. Z21 | reverse complement strand
AAAAATTAAAATATTAATTTTTAAAAATATTTTTATAATATATTTTTAATTAATTAATAATTAATTATTAATTAATTATTAATTAATTATTAATTAATTAATATTTATTTTATAAAATATTTTAAAACTTATTTTTTTTAATTATTATTATATTATATTATTATTATTTAATTAAAATTTTTATATTTTTAAATTTTTTATAATTAATTTTTATTTTATTTTTTAACTTTATATAAATTTATAAAAAAATAATCGAATAATAATCAATTAATAATCGAATCCCTATAAATTTATTTTTAGTTCACCCAACCAGTACTAGTGATTTAGCGCGTGCCCGATTTGGGTGGTGGTAGGTTGATCAAGGGGGGGTACTGGTCAGGTTGTGTGGGTACTCCTTTTAGCCCAGTTCCAAGTTCCAGCACTTTGTTCTTGTCTGTGGGTCGCACTACCTCAGATAGTCCGGGCACTGTAGATGAATATCTTACAGTAGATACCTAATTAACACGCACTTACATACGCCGTGTCGCCTAGACCCCATAATAGAGAAACTATTGGCGATTCGATTCATTCTCTTATTCAAAGCCTATTCAATGTCTGCTTGTCTATTCGCTTGCTTGCCTGGTCACTCGCCTCGGCCGAGTTTACTCCTATCACCGACTCGAACAACATCTCGATTCAACTATTAAGAACTTCTTTAGAGACTTTGTGCTAAAGAGGTACATAAAGCACCTGCCTAGGCATAACTGGCCTGCCTACTATCATAGTTTGGTTAGGCATTTGCGCCCAAGTTTACGATCTGGCATCTACCGTACGTACCGCAAAGAGAAAAGGATACTGGTGAAGTAGGTGGCGTCATCCCGTGTATCTTTTGGTCTAGTTTGTATATACAACATACATACAACTTGGGGAACTTCACTATATACTTCCTCTCGGTCCGGAGCTCAACATAGGCCCTACGAACATTGGATCTACGACCCCGCATAAATTTTCCACCTTCTTTTACCGTATGCCTTCAAGTGACGCCTAGACTTCCTACGTATAAGTTATGTGGATGTGCATATTGCTACCGCGACCCGGGCTTCGCATGCGCTTATGAACGCACGTTGGGGAGTCGTCTGATGTCCCTACTTCATAATTAAGTTTAATAAGGCAGAGCAGTCAAACAGGCTTCATTATGACAACCTAATACATATGTATGTATCTATGTATGTATCTATAGAAGTAGTATGTACGTCGACGTTGTACAAGGCTAGACACGTACGGACCCGACGACGATACCAAGTAGCCTTAACATAGACGACAAGAGATTCGATCGCAACAAGCTTCACACCGCGTCGTGTGTTGCATCACGCCGTCGCGGGAACAACCCAACACCACACGCACCGCTGCGGGAGTGCCGGCGCGCTGGGCCAAGTCTGCGGTCTTCGCGGCCTTTCATTTGGCCTTCGCTGATGCTCCGTGCCGCACTGCAGATGCAGAAACCTTCTTCTGGGTCGGCCGCTTGCAGTCGCGAAGACGAATAACGTTGCACTGGGACTTGCCATCAATAAAAGGCACCCGCAGGAACGCTGCGTGTCATAATCCCGGGTCTCGATTCCAGCTACGGGAGCCTGCCCGAGTCGGGGCGCCTCATGCGTACATGAGCGAGCGAGTTGCGCTTAGTGCAGTGTAGCGCGGCGTAGTGTCGTGTAGTATCGTGTACTTGCTGGTTGTCAGGGGTTTTACCAATAACTCTACCTTCGTATGTCAACTGTCTTTCCTGCCATCTCGAGAAAGGAAGAAGACAGCGCGAGAGAGAGTCGCAGAGAGAAAGACAGAAAGATGGTTTAGACCAAAGGGGCAAGGTTTGACTCTAGTACCCCACCCTTCCCACTTATTCACACGATACATATGATGTACCTAATATATCTTCCTCTCTTTCACCGTAGGTTATGTAGCCTACTAAGTACCTAGATGCTAGCTTTAAGATTTTATCTCTTATCAACTATCAAGCGCCAACCATCAATCATCCATACTACCTTGTAGCCATCAACCTGTCTCCTGTCTACGGCAACAACTCATGACACGTACACACATACACACACACGCATGCACACAACTCTGCTAACCTAGGTAACTCCAACCTTCAACCTCGCTCGCACCTACGTATGTATTCCCATAATGTAGTTTGTGGAGGCAGTGGAGGCATGTGCGTTCCTGGAACCATGTGGAGACGGATGGCCTTAGTAGAGGCAGAGAAGGCATGTCGGTAGCATGCAATGAGACCTACCTCTCGAACCAGGTTCACCCTAGGCGCTCGACTAGTATCGGGCAATTTCATCTGGGACCTAAGACACCACAACCGTGGTGGGCCGGGGGGCTCTCTGATCCCTGGACCTGCAGTCGGTCATGCTCACAGAAAACGTTCCGCTGCCCACTTGGCCCTACTCAGTAAGTCAGTCGGGTCGTTCAAGCCTGCGGTAGCGCGCCTTCGACGTCCCCCTCCCCCTCGAAGTACCTACTACCTGACAGGCGGCCGACACCACGTCCAAATCCCAGCATCGAACCAAGTTTGTGGTCCGCTGGTCGACAAGACCCTTAAGCCATGTGGTCCACTCCATGGCCCGGTGCTACCCAAAGGCTTGGGAGTCGTCGACAAGATAGAGAGTCAAGGCGGGCTAGCCTAGTGTAGAGGCAACGCCACGCCACAAGCACCAGTCAGTTAGTCTCGTTTGGTATGGTAATATGAACACACAGTACGAAATGACTTCCTGTCGAGATGTAGTATCTATACCTATGTACGGTAGGGTATAGGCCAGCAATCATCCTTGTCACCGAGAGGTATGTAGGTATGTATCAACGGCTCTTCCTTTATACTTAGTTTACTTACATACGTAGGCTCGTCCCTTTAAAACTGTTTTTCATACTTTCACTAAATGGCAGCCAACGTCGAGAAGCTTTCTCAACATTATGTTTCCTTGAGGCAATATTAGGGGTTATCTTTCTTTATGTTTTCGTTTGCCTTGTATCCTTCCTATCGACTTTGGTATAGGTTAACATTATTCCTAAGCCCGTACGCCGCAACCTTCTGAGGTGGTGGTGAACCTCCTTCTACCTTAAGTTTATACGCCATCCAAGCCAAGGAAGCTATATAGGCCATGCGAGGTCCTGGCGGCTCGTGCTGGGTTCATATTGGGAAATCGTAACCTCTTTCGATCTAGCGAATGGCAGCGACGATTCGTTCTCGGTTCTTGCCATTGCCTTCATTCAGCCGTTCTTACTCCGTCGTTACAACAAACCAAAGTTATTTTCGTTAGTAGGGTGCAGATGTTATTACCCAGCGTCGGTCACTACTCGATATCTACCCCTTCTCAGCTCTCTGACAGAGTCTACTTGGATTCGAAACAACCGATTTTCTTTTCGTGGTTGAATTCTACTTATACTGTCTGGGTGAAGGTCAGACTAAAACATGGAATAGAGTGCCTCTGGCATCTTCAGTATTTTTAACAATTATCTTCGGTGTAAGCTTTGAAATCAGAATGAGCAAGAGATGCTAAACTGAGTGCCTGCTGCTAACAATCTCGCTAGACTTTATTGCTGAGTGGGAGATCCTTCGAAATCTCTTGTTCGTCTCTTCACAGTAAAATATCACGCAAGTGGTAGTAGAAGAGACTACTAACTACCTCTGAGAATGTCTTCCGCCCTGATGCATCCTCAGCACCATGTATCATATCCGGGGTCTCACTATCGGGACTACCATCCAACACCGACAACCAGGACACAAGGCGAGAATCCCGCCGTTGCTCTCCCATCTATCCGCCAGGTAATTTAGGTCCTTCAAAATCCGTAGTTGGTTCTAACATAGTAACAGGCTTTCCCGGATTTTGATAATAAACGATTTGAACGAGAAAGTTCAAGGATGAGGCCATCACCGGATTTATCACCAACAGGAATCCCGGTCGCCACGTCGCCGAAGTATACTATTTCCCCTACTGGGAACAAGAGAAGGCGGGTATCCTGTTACGGGGGAAACGAATTAGAAAGTACTAGCCCGGTGCCTCGAGCTTATACACTTCCTCAGCAAGTCAGCTCCCAACCTCAGTCCCCAGCTTCTGAGTCCCACCTCATACAGAAGAGGTGGATAAGCCCAGATGACTACCCGAGGCCTCATACCAACAATGACGCATTCCGGTCAATGCGGTCGCCGAATGATATAATGACGTACGAACGGACAGAGAGACTTCCGCCGATGCCTAGCCTTCCACCGTTGAAGCTCGAGCCCGGCATCAACGAGAGTATTCGGATCGATAACATCCCTATGCACGGTCACACTAGCGAGGCTTATATACCCGTGCCCTCGAGGCGACCCAGCCTAGTCCCTAGCAACGGGCAGTGGACGGACGTTGGAGGGCATGGATATCGACCGCCAATTTATGATGACTATGGTTACCATCCAAACAGGGTCCAGTCGCTTTCCGTCGGGTCAGCCCATTTCGATAGGACTCCGTTTTCTTCGGGAGTGTTCCCATCACGTTTCCACGAGCCGTTTATGCGTATGGGTGATGCCGGAATAGGGACGAATGGGGATGGTAAACAACGAAAACGTCGTGGGAACCTTCCCAAGGAGACCACAGATAAACTCCGTTCCTGGTTCGTGGCCCATCTACAGCATCCTTATCCAACCGAGGATGAGAAACAGGAGCTTATGAGAGACACCGGATTGCAGATGAGTAAGTCAGACCATCAAAACACATGAGTCTACATTCCTAACAGCCATTTCGTCAACTGCAGACCAGATTTCGAATTGGTTTATTAACGCTAGGAGGCGGCAGTTGCCAGCCATGATTAACAACGCGCGTGCGGAATCAGACGCTATGCACTGCCGGGCCGTAGAGAGCAAGACTTTACCTCCGAACGAGCGAATAGATCACGATCGCGATAGTAAACACCACAGCGACAGCGAAGGGAGCCACGATGACGATATCACTATAAAATCAGTAAAACAACACCAGCCTACAGCCATGAAGCGTGGCAGCATATAAGATCACCTCAGGTATCCAAGCTGTAGCGGGTCTATCTGTTAACCCGGGGACTAAACCTTCCAATACCACTAGTCGCCTCGTTGTCCTGTTATTCGCAGCCTAATGATTTAACTACAACGCGTTTACTCCCATGACGGAGTTAGTATCAGTTATTTGAATCAAGATAGAATAGACGCAATTGATACCAATGGACAAGATATCCAACCGAATAGCACAAACAAGCCCACGTCGTGGAGTGATTTTCCCCGTAGTGATAGGTTTGTGGATGTTTCATTTAATTTCCACGTCTCCGCTGGTGACGGGTTGTTCCACGCCCGCTCGTGTAATTACGAGCGAGGCGGTCGCCTTCGGTGACAACGCATCCCAACTAACGTACGTATACAGCGCCTTGCATGGCCGTTCCCGATCGATAGATTGGATGCAGATCTACCCGAGGCGATAGGGCCATCATATTGGCCTGCTCGACCGCCATTTCCAGCACCACAGCTGCATGTCGGGTACCGATTGGCCGCGCCATCTGGTCCCCTCGCATGATGGGTAACAGAGCCATCCTCGGGATATGGAATCTCGTCGAATCGAATCAGACGTTGGAAAGCACGAAAGCTCGATAATTAGTGTCTAGCCACGACCCTGAGACATAATTAGAGCTGAGCTAATACTAGTCCTGTGGCTTGCATGCCAGTAGTCTCCTGATCGGATCGAGTACGGCGTACAGAGATTAGCGAATGAGCGGCAGATCGTGGGCACCCTTTTCGACTCCGGCCCGTTGATAAAGCACTTCGTGTTTCCCCAGCACTAGATGCGTTCCGTGCCCGCCGGAAGTCAGTCGTGCCATTGTGATGACTGCCTACTACCGCTCCAAAGCCAATTCGAGTTCAACAAGTGTTGGGGCGCCGAGACGGTGTTACTAATAGGGGCCTGGCACTTGGTACATTACACGGGAGTTGCCTACTACTAGACAGGTATTCAGGAGTTGGGGAAAGCAGTGCCAAAGTGACTCATTTATAGTCATCATAGGTATTGCACAATCAGTACCGTGATGGACGAGATTTAGGTTTTGACGGAGTTAAAATACTTTCGGTTAACTGTAGTTTGGAGACAATGTTGTTACGCCGCGTGATATAGTTGCCTCGACAACTTAACAGTTAAGGTCATGTTACCATTTCTATTTGAACTCTAGATAATACGATGACTTGCGGCACGCCATACCCCAGCGCTCTTGAGAGTCGCGAGAGTTTTAGTTATTGACTAAGCTAGAGTTAAATTGTCTATGTGAACTAGATTGCTACAGTAAGGTGTAAATTAACTTCCAGACAGAAGACTCAATGTATAAAAGGCTCATATCGAGGTCATCCATCTAACGCTGTAGAGTAAAAGTTTTGCAATATGATACGATACTTAAATGCGCAGTTATTGAGTTTTGTTCTGTTGAGCATAATTCAACCTCCCACGTTGGCATCTCATCATGGGATCAACCGAAGATGATCGTCCGACATCACGGAGGTCAAAGCAGGTCCATTCCTTTGGGATGAGTCCATATTGCATCAGCGCTACCAAAAATCTTAACAGATGCAGCTTCATACTCTAACCTAACTATAATAACAATTTAATCATCTAAGCTAAGAGAAGGATCAAGTGCGCTGACACATACATGTGAAACCACATTAGTCTTGACAAATTAATTAGCCCCTAATATAAGTGAGCAAATTAGGGAAGTTAATATCCACCATGGGGTTATCTCACGCTACCAGCGTCTGAGCCGTAGTTTAAATAAGGACTGCTGGGATATTTCCCGCCAGCAATATCGGCCTCTGGGGCCGCAATCCCTGGACTTAACTTTGCATGAATATGCCTTAGGAGATGCTAGCGGAGCGCGCTGAAAACTTCCCTATACATAGAGGTCCACTCGGTGAGGTTCCGTATTACTATGGCTATTACGTAGGACGTTGTTTCGAGCGAGGATCCTGATAATCCATAATCCGTGCGTTACAGTGTACAGGGCACATTCAGCGATACTGTATCCCCCGTGTCGTGTCATGTCTGTCGTGACAGATCACTAGGTAAGTTATTAGCGACCAATGACTTTGGCTTTAGTAACATAGGGAATACCCAACCAGGAAACTGCCATTTCGATTTTAGGGGACCCGCCGACGGCGGTATGTATGTAGCTGGTGTAACTGGTACAGTGGGTCCCTGTTAGCATATTTCCTAGGGACGGCATAGGGATATGTTTCCGACCCTTGTAATTCAGATCTTGATCTCTAGGTTATAATACATACACTAACTACCTATTACTTAACCTAGGTACGTTTCTTTTTCTTTTCTCCTCTAGGCTCGTACGAGCCCCTCACTGGCTAACCTAGATACTATCTGGGGCAGGTTACTTATATGCTTGGGAGTTATGGAGGGTCATTCCGACTCATTCCCCCCTGGTTAGTACCGAGGTACTAACTAAACCTCGTTTACTTACAGCCTTCATACGAAAAAATACGACTCATACGAGTACCTGCCTAAGGCATTATACTTTTGCTAGACGAAAGCATGGATTCTACAATAGGTAGGTAGTCATGCTCTGTATTCTGTACCGGTGGTATTCCCTGATCGTTGCCGCCATCACCATCGAACGATGGATATGTACATGACCCATTCAGGTAACGCGAACAATGTCGTACCTCGGTCCATGAGCTTAGTCATGTCTCCCTGGCGCTGTTACTACTGTAATACTTGATAGTTATGTCTACTCACGTAGTACATAGGAAGCAAGATAGCTCTATACTACAGAGGCTAGAACAGCGACGAGATTTCCTATCGACCTATCTTCTATGTCCTCTTTTTTTTTTTTTTTTTTTTTTTCCTTTTCAGATTGCCCGAGGTGTGAGTGGCTCCCAGAGTAGGTCCCAGTCTGTCGGATGCGACTCGGACCCGGTTCTGATAACGTGAACTAGTTGTCAGGTATTACGTAACCGGTGGGCTCTCTCACATGTCTTCCCATGCATAACATTTTAGGTCAACATAGGTTACCTTCGCTAATATTGAGTAGGTATGGCAATGCTTACAGTACCTAGTACTTTTGAACATTTTAAGCGGTTAGCTGCGGGTAGATAGAGAATCTATGTAAATACAGTAACAAAGGCTAGCCGGTAGGGCTGCTACCTACTAATATCTGTGTTTTTCATGCAAGCTTTTAGAAAATGAATATATTTCAAATTAAGGTTTATATAACTCATGTGTTAATATTTTACAACCCGAATTGAAGCCAGTTTTCCACAGCTGAATGTATATCGTGTTTAATTCGGCTGTAGAGTTCCGTGATGATGACTATTATAGGTCTAGCTTTGTCTACTAGTTGTCGGGTATGTAGCCCCTCATACTGTAATAGCAGGTATAAGTAGATGATATAACATTATGACATACTCATATAGGTTCCCTAGCGTAGATCCCAACGCCAAATGGAAATTTTTAGCGATTATGGGGTTCCTCTTCGGCAACTTTTCGATGTTTTCTCTTGGCGCCGCAAGCCTGCTTGTTGATGGCGTCAATTGATGGAAACCCTCGAGCGAGAAAGCCGCATTAAAAAGCGACTATCAACTAGCGCTGCATTTCTGACATGTCTGACTCGGGACTTAGTCAGACTTTCCGAAAATCAGCAGAAACCCAGTAAGAAATGCGATTCGGTGGTTATAGTGTGCTTGGGAGTCTAGCCCGGCGAATCATCATCGCAAAGATGCTTGCCTCCAAAATTCTGAGCCGCCTGACTACATACATGTGCATGGCAATAACGTCAACGTACATGAAACCCCCATGCAGTTGCATACGCATACAGTATATCACATCTAGCGTAGCGAGCCTCGAAAAAAGAAAATGATACCTAGATTATGACCGAGGTTTAGGTAGGTAACAAGAGTCAGTATGCATGCGTACAGTCTTAAAAAGTTATAACTTACTGAGTTAATTAGCTCGAGATCTCGAATAACCCCTGCTCTTGATCTATATGTGAGCTACCTACTTAGGTACGACGGGTAGTTATGTGGCGTCAGTATTTGACTAGCGCAGCGGCATCCTCAGGCGCAGACGCGCTATCACATCAAAGACAGACAGACGTCTGACCACTCCTGCAGTAGCCACATAGCAAAACCGTTGGAATCTGCATCGAAGCTCTGAGATGATCTAGAACGGCCCTAGACTTTACGACTACTGTACACTACCTACCCTAGATGCCTGTACTATGTAAGGGTTGACAACGGGCAGCCGGAACATCCACGGCACCTAGGGACCATGTACTATAGCATTACGCCAGTTACGCATACTGCACATAGTAACTAGCCTGAGCAGGGGAGAGACCGAGCAGAAAGACGGCCCACACGATTCTCCTTTTAATGTTCCACGGTGGGTACTCTAGACTTCTACCTGGCGAACTCCCGAGCCCGCCTACTTACATCGCCGGCGCCGAAACGGGATTACTCTTCTGCAACTCCCCCTGCATCGTACATAGGATATGACTTGTCCGCTTGTATCTGAAACTGAGTAACGCGCCAACAGTCGGACCGGAAAAGCGGTCTATCGGCCGTTTGTCAACCGAATAATTAGTGGTCCCATATAGTCGTCTACTGTCTGTTGTTATATGATGATAATATAGACTTGAGCACAACTGGGCCTCAGGGTCTTGGTGTTTTGCTGCGTAAAAAATGTACAGCACGTATTAGCTTGAGGTACATAGGTGTATTATGCTAAGTATTCCTTGGGAGGTATAGGCCTATCGGAGATCGGCATCACTGACAGCCGTGTGGCTGAGGCGGCTCACCAGCCTCACTATATAGTTCCTAAGCCTCATTGGGATATGTAGCTAGGTAGATGACACACACCACCATCACCTGTCAAAGGCCGCAGAGGCCGAACGTAAAGGTGTTAGCCTCGTGAACTCTATTTGATTATATCAGCAGATACATCCCTTTCGGTTCCGTCCCGTTGTCATTATGCCGGAAGATGCGGCCGCCGTCGCCAGGGCGTCAGGCGGTCCGACCGGAGAACCCTTGGTAATCAACTCCACTGTTGCCTTATGATCCATCAGATGAGACCGGATCTCTAATGCCCAGGCATTCATAGTCTTGTGTTACGTGCAGAAGTCGAAAGCTCCGATGTGACAAAGTAAAGCCCGTTTGTACACGCTGCGCCAAGGTGAATGGTCATTGCGTCTATCCGGAGTCGCGAAGGAAACCAGCCTTCAAGCGGAGAAATGTAAAAGAGCTCGAGGAGCGCTTAGGTAATCGGCCTACGATATCTCTTCAGAACTTGCGGCTAAATGAATGAATGCAGCACAAGTCGAGGACCTGCTAAGACAGACCCGGGATGGTACGCTCGCCGCCGCTGGTGCAGATGCAGCTGCTGATGCCGATGAGCAAGAGCTCGCCCCTGATGTCATCAATATCGATGCTTATGAGGCGCCCACTACCGAGGATGTCTTATTCGAAGGCATGGACTATGGCGAACCGGATATCTCTTTAGATGACTCTGCATTTGCTTTCAACGATGCAAATCCAACAGAATTTATGGGGAACAGCTCCGCGCTGCCCCAAAGTGCCTTCAACAGTAATACTTTCAACGGCGACCTGGTAGATCTTGGAGGCGTATTCGAGGCACTACCCCCATTTGAGATCATGGAAGATCTGTGAGTAGTCTAGATGGACTAGTCTATGTCCGTACCGCTAAGTACAGATAGCAATCGTCTCTTCTTTCAGCGACAACAACAGTTCGCCCCTATTATTCACCCGAGCCGGTATCTACAGGCCTTCTACTCTCCCCCTCATATGAAACCTCCCATGTGCCTACAGTATTCAATATGGGCGCTTGCTTCCAATAGCGACCCAAAGTACCATGCTTATCACGATAGTGAGTAAATCAAACTATGCTTTCTCTCTGCTAAGCCAACATCCACACGGAGTTTTCATATTCTCCCTCCAACTCTATTTCGTATATCTCTATGTACTTCTCAAAACCTTCAAAATACCATATATGACGGAAACTAGCTAACTCAAAATATCGAAGTTTTTTATCGGCGCGCTCGGCAGTATGCGGATATGGATGAAATGAAGGTGAGCATATTGATCTCCTACGCCTCTGGCGCGACACAATAGTCCCACCCGTAGGGTTGCTGCTGACAACAAAAGGGCAACGGTGAACATTTTATCACCGTAGCACATGCTCAAGCTTGGTGTGTTATTGCTACGGATGAAGCTAAATCAAGTATGTTGATTTTAAATTCCTTCATTTTCTCATTTTGAATGAATCTGCTACCATCTGAGGAGATGTAATAAGGCCGAGTACCCCTATTACCAAGTGATGCTACCTACTACAAACATTCCATAGCAAGGCAATGACTAACATACTTCCCCTCCTTTTACAGTGATGTTCACTCGAGCAGCGATGAGCTGCGCTCGCGCCGTACGGCTTGCTGCGATGATGGGTCTTCACCATCTAGATTCTCCCCCTGACGAATCGAGTCCCACTCTAGCCCCCCCTCAAGATTGGGCTGAACTCGAGGAGCGGCGCCGCGTCTTTTGGGGAATATTCTGCATCGATAGCCATTGCTCTATCTCTACAGGTTGGCCACACCTAATAGACACGGTACAGGTAAGCCATTTATTGTTGAGCCCATTAGGCAACAGAAAGGCTAATTGACACTAGGTTACGACTCACCTCCCCGCCGTAAGTAGTTACTGACTTCCGTCCACTCGGGGCTCACCAAACAACGTTCGATGGTCCCTAAGAATGAGCCCGGAGATGGTTCTATAGGGTTCACACGTGCAAGCTAACCCTTAATTGATAGACTGAAGCCGCCTTCCATAGCGGGGAAGCTATGGAAACATGCACTATTGACGATATCTTCAAAGGAGACCACTCATACTCGTCGTTTGCTGGGAGCGTGGTAGTGTGTCATTTGTTTAATATTATCTTGAAACATGCTCATAGGCCGAGAGAGAACGACAACCCCGAGAACTATGAATACGGGGAATACTGGAAGCGCCATCGCGATATTGATAACATGCTGTCAAGTGCATTCATGTTTCTACCAGAGCCGCTTAGATTGCCAGAGAATTACCGTGAGCCGACAGCTGTCAATACGAATCTAAATCTCCACGCTTCAGTGATCTGCCTACATCACGCGGCCCTTGAGAGAATCGAAACTCACAAACTATCCGAAAGTGCAAAGCGAACCAGCCAGGATCGTCTCAGTGCTGCTGCGCAAGAGATCGTAAACATCATGAAACTCACAAGCCACTTAAACTCGGCCCCGGTACGTTGCCTCTTGATTCCAGAATTGCTTACACTAGACCTCTAACTAGCTGGAACATAGAGAACACCGCTAGCAGCATTGTCTTTATTCTGCGCCGCCTCTGTATATATTTATTTCTGTAAGGAGAATAGCACGCCAACAAATGTTGACAATCTCGACTTTATTCTCTCCGCTATGGAAGCTGTTGGTCGCACGCATTCTATCACTCGCTCGTTTTTGCGCCAAGCACTTCTCGACATCGAGCGGAACGGTGTTCAGGACATTATACAGCTTCCTCGAGTCACGCGACTTAGCTCGCACTTGAATAATGCAATATCCCATAATGTTCCCCTTTTAGCCAGGACTAGGATGTCTCGGCACTCGGAAGCTCAGCCTCCACTACCCGGCTTACCAGTTGGGAGGACTAGGTCGCGGGGCGTGCCCGTTTCAACTACCCCATCATGGATTGATACAGCACAGAATTCGGGGGTAGCGTTCACTGGCAGTAGTAGTAGTAATTCTATCAACCACGCTCACAAACGACAGCGGATCGCAACCCGGTCATCGAACTCATCTGCCCGCGATGAGTCAGGTGCGATGAATGGGTCAAGTTCACCATTCTGTTATCTGCCTATTCGCTCCGAGCCCACCGCGACAACTTCCAATCATTACAGCGCCAAAGCCCCCATACCCACGGAGCCCTCGAGTTCTCACCAGAGCACAACCGACGGCTCTCATAACCGCATTGGCGTGACCATCGCAACGGGCATTTTGGGGAAGAGCGGCCCGAAGCCATTCAGTACGGCAGGCCGCGAAGCATCGCAGACGAAGACATCGAAAGGAGGCATAGGGAGCTGGGAGATTGCCGGCCTGTGCGTCAGCGCCATGGCCGGGGAAGGGGCTGAAGTTGCTCCGAACGACGCCGACATGCCGGCCGAATATGTATACCCGGACGCTATGGGCCTTGACTGGAACGGGCTTGATACCTCGAATCTTGGGGTGGGCACGTCGGCTGGGGTTAGTGCGCAATGTCAAGGAAATCAAAATGCAGATAGTGGAGGAAATGTACCTGCGGAATCGGTGAGTTACCGCTGAGGTCATCGTCTTCCCTTTCTAGTAACTTGAGACGTCCCGAAATGTCTCGGGAGCTTGCTTCAGGAGCAGGTCTCGAGAGCACTAGAACTGCTTAAAGGAGTAATTACTGACTTCAGCGGTTATAGTGCTTTCTCATATAACCAAAAGCTTAGTTTTGACATCGAATTGGATCGGATCGGATCGGATCGGATCGGATCGGATCGGATCGGATCGGATTAGCAGAGCGAGACACTGGCATGTATAAACTTGAGTGGATGAAAAAGGGTAAAAAGGAGAGACACGAACAAGTCTAGGTCGACGCGTATATATCATCCCGTTTAACGTCGTGTGCCTAAACCTCCCAAAATATCCGAGATTCTGACATCTTTATAATACTTTACCTAGATAGGTTACATTGCAGATGTGTACAGTGCGTGTATATACGAGCTGGTAACCAGAACGACTATTCAGTTCGAAGCATCATGGTTCCATCTAGCACACAAGGTTTGTACTGTTCATGAGCATCATAGCTCCTATATCAGACATGATTCGTATTTTAAAACGCTCGTTAAACGGATGCTCGTATGAGGCTCCTCATTCGTTTTTTTATTGTCTGTGCTGATGTTTTGGGGCTTACGGTACTCTGAGGTAGATCTGCTGAAAATAGGACCGCCACAACAATGCAAGCGAGCCAATTGAGAAGTTACACCCTTCCCCTCAACCTTAGATAACTGCACACAACTGAATGCTAGCTCCTATCTTAGTAGTTCCCAACGCTTCGCTCTCATGATAAACGGTGTCTGCCATAGCTATGGATCATCATCATCATCGATCCTTGAAAACATGGTTCAAGAGTATTGGGCGTCGGGGCGCGCAAGACTCCGCAGAGCCCATGAGAGTAGACGCCGGCGGCCCAAGACCCCGCTCGACCGCCTCTCCCGTAGCGCCCGTACAAGGTACGTACAATCTGAAGAAGTGAAGCCCTCGACTCAACTAATTAAGCTTCAGCAAATGTTGAGCCTGGGCCTGGGCCTTCGGAGCGGGCTGCTCTTTCACTTTCCTCGGTGCCGGTCCAGCGAACAGCAACACCTTCTGTACCACAACGATCGGAACCGACGAGTCCGCAGCGAAACGAAGCATACGATGAACTCTTTCGCGAGGCCTTGGCCCAGCTACCTAGTTCTGAGAAAAACCAACATGTCGTAGACAACGCTAGAGATGTTGCGAAAAAGATCATCGATATCAAAACAGCAGGCCACCAGCCTCACACGGTGAAAGAGTTGGCGAATAATATCAAGCAGGGAATGGACGAGCAAATGAAAGCCCAGAAAGACGAAAGCCATATAGGTGACTTTGCTGAAAAAACTGTCTCTATTTTGAACAAGTTTGTATCGGTTGGCGATGTTGTCGCTAGTTTCGATCCCATGCATGCTGCTCTGCCATGGGCAGCTGTTCGATTCGTTCTTGTGGTAAGCCCCCATGCTACGTAGCGTTCCTAGACAGTGTCTAGCGAATGCAATTTTTAGAGAGGTTAAATCGACTAAGGTTAATCCAGAACCTCACCGCTAAGCATGTACTGAAGAGCCAGCTTCTTGACGGAATTGCCAACGCCACTTCTTTGGTTCTGCAATGCCATACGTACCGGCAACTTTACGTCCATGAACTTCGGCTCCAGCCTTCCGAACACGCGGCGAGCGGCCTTAAAGCAGGAGTGAATGATGTAAGAACATCGATTATTCAGGCATATGTTAGAACGCTGCTATTTCTTGGTTTCGCGATGTACTGCGAACAAAGCAGTAGCAAAATGATAGATGCCCCTTTTCGACTTAGTGATGTAGAGAGTTATGTAGGGAGCCTAGTGGAAAGCAGAAATCAACTTGCCCGAGTCGCCGAAAATTGTGAGAAATATTTTAACCATCAAAATCAAGCCACGGTCCGAGAGCTTCTTAAGATTGTAGAAGAGCTGCAATCAGGATCTCAACAGCATGCGTAGGTCACCAATCACCATTTTTAACCCGCTGTAGCTAACTAAATCGTGGGATAGGTCTATGATCAATCAAGTCGATCAAGGTGTTCATAAAATCGAGCAAGATTTATTGATCAAACAACTACTAGACATCGCAGTACCAGCCCAAGAATCGCACAATAAAGACCCCGACGAAACATGTCTACCAAACACCCGGGTCGAACTACTTAGCCGGGTGCTGGAATGGGCGGGCAATCGCGATCCTGTGAAGCACATATTTTGGCTTAACGGCATGGCTGGTACGGGGAAATCCACAATCTCACGCACCGTAGTCAAGGAATTCACCCAAAAAGGCTATAGCGTTGCCAGGTTCTTCTTCAAACGAGGCGAAAATGACCGGAATAGCGCTTCTAAGTTTGTGGCCACAATCGCCGCCCAGCTTATCGACCAAGTACCCGCTATCAGGCCGCACATCGCAAATGCTATTGATACTAGTCCCTCCATATCCGGAATGGCGATGCAAGAACAGTTCAAGAAGTTTATTCGGGAACCCCTAGCCATGACTCCTCTGGGTACTCAGGCTGTTGTAACGCTTATTGTCGATGCCCTAGATGAGTGCGGGAATGACCAAGATGTCAAACGTCTTATCAACCTCTTTGCTCAGGCCAAAATAGAGTCTCCGCGGTTGCGAATTTTCGTCACCAGCAGGCCCGAGCTACCCATCCGTCTAAATTTCGACGAGGAAGACGTCAAAGGCACATACCAGTCTCTAATTCTCCACAATGTACCCGAGACCGTTGTTGGATGTGATTTGAAGCTCTTTTTAGAGTACGAGGTTGCGAGAATTAAAAAGGGCTGGAATCGGTCTGTATCCCAAGACCGACAATTGCACATCGATTGGCCGGGAGAAGAACAGATTCAGGCCCTAGTAGAAATGTCTATTCCCTTGTTTATTTTTGCTTCCACGGTCTGTCGTTTCCTCCAACTTCGTCAACGAGGCGATCCCGCGAGCCAACTTAAGGAAATCTTGAGTTACAAAATGAAAAATCGCGCATCTAAGCTGGAGATAACATACTTGCCCGTCTTAAACTACCAACTAATCGGTCTTTCTAGTATGGAGGAGACCGAGGTCTTACAGGAGTTCCGCGATATTGTGGGCCCAATTATTATTCTCGAGAGCCCCCTATCCGCCTATGCTCTAGCTAATTTGCTCCAGCTGGACCGAAATACTATCGAGAACAGATTGGATTGGCTTCACTCAGTTTTGAGAATACCTCCGTCGTCCGAGGAACCTATTCGACTATTTCATCTCTCCTTCCGGGACTTCCTCTTAGATCCAAATAGGAGAAAATGCCAATTTTGGATAGATGAAAAAAAGACTCACAAGGTGCTCGTTACAGCTTGTCTTCGCGTAATGAGACAGTATCTTCATTCAGATATTTGCGGAATTGGGGTACCAGGAACTTTGGTCTCATCTATTGCGCCAAAAAAAATTCGCGACAATGTCCATCCAGAAGTCCAGTATGCCTGTCGGTTTTGGCCGTATCATATGCAACAAGCCGACGCACGTATCTCTGACGATGACGAAGTGTATGACTTTCTACACCAACACTTTCTCCATTGGCTAGAGGTATTGAGCCTTATAGGAAGAGTATCGGAAAGTCTTGGTATGATTAAAACGCTGCGAAACATTACCCAAGTAAGCCTAAAATCGCGGACAATTCGAGTCCGTAACTAACATGAACTAGGCCAACTCTAGCAAAGCATCGAAATTCATAGACGACGCAAAGCGTTTTATTCTAGCAAATATTTTGATTATCCGGCAGGCACCTCTACAGCTATACTCGTCAGCCCTTGTCTTCGCGCCGAAAAATAGTATTGTTCGGACTGTTTTTGAGCAAGATATACCGGGCTGGATATCTCTGTTGTCAAGGATAGAAAATGACTGGGATCAATGCTTACAGACGCTCGAGGGCCATCAATTATCTGTCCGTTCGGTGGCCTTCTCGGAAGATTCAACATTTATAGCCTCAGCCTCAGATGATTGCACATGTCGAATCTGGTCGGTCGAAACGGGCGAGTGCCAACAAACGTTATTAGGCCACGGAAAAAATGTTCCTTCAGTAGGCGCGTCATACAAATTTTCGTACAAATCGAAGTTGATAGCTTCGGCATTCACTGATGAAACGGTTCGAATATGGTCTGTCGAAACGGGTGAATGCCGACATGTACTCAACGGCCATAGCGGCACAGTCACATCAGTAGAATTCTCATCCGACGGCAACCTCGTCGCTTCGAGCTCAGAAGATACAACAGTTCGAATCTGGTCAGTCGAAACGGGCCAGTGTCAACATATACTAAACGGCCATAACGATCGGGTTAATTCAGTAGCATTCTCGCGTAATGGCCTCGTGGCTTCGGGCTCAAATGATACAACAGTCCGACTCTGGTCAGCCAAAACGGGCGAATGCCAGTATATATTTAGTCATAGCGATGGGGTCAAATCAGTAACATTCTCGCCAGACGGCAACCTTGTGGCCTCTAATTTAAAGACCGAAACTGTCCAGCTGTGGTCAACCAAAACGGACGAATGTCAACATATATTTGACCCTAGTGGCTCGGTATTGTCAATAGCATTCTCGCCTAATAGCAAGGTAGTGGGCGCGGTCTTACAGGACAGTCCCCGGGAAATCTTCGAGATCTGGCTCTGGTCGACTGAGACGGGCACGTTACAATATACGCTCTCGGGCCATGAAGACTATATTAACGTGTTAGCGTTCTCACCCGACGGCAAGGTTGTAGCTTCGGGCTCAGATGACGGCACGATCCGGCTCTGGTCAGTCGAAACGGGCAGATGTCAACACATACTTTATACTTATAGCGACGTAGCTTTTTCACTAGCGTTCTCGCCTGATGGCAAGATCATGGCTTCGGGCTCAATGGGCCAGACGATTCGGCTCTGGTCGCTCGAGACGGACACGTTACGACAGGCACTCGAGGGCCACGGCTTACAAGGTGGGCCAGTAGCATACCCACCTGACGGCAAGCCGGAGGTTTTCAACTTCGATAACGGGTCATGGATCCGGATCTGGCCAAGCGCTCAAACACCACAGGAAGCACTTGAGGCTTATGACGGCTATGTAATGCCGACTGAGATCGACATACTTCAGCAAATGCCCAAGCGGCAAAGCGGTTCTTTTATCAGTCAGATAATCTTATCGCCCGACGATAAGTTCGTGGTTTCTATATCAAGCACCTACACAATACGGCTCTGGTCGGCCGAGACAGGCCGCTGTCTCAAAGTAATTGAGGCAAATTTCCCTGTTAGTTGTCATTCTATCATATTTGGGGAGGATAACCAATATCTGTCTCTTGATTTCGCTACAATCCCTCTCAACGCCATATCTCAAGTAGCCTTCGTCGAACCTTCACCTACTCGGATCTTGGTCGACGATGATGAAAGTAGCGATAAAATTGGTAATCAGGGGAGTGATGAAATTGGGTTTGAAAGTGACGATGAAAGTGTTGATGAAATTAGCGACGAGGGCAGTAATGAAATTTCCAGCTTGGGATATGGTATAAGCGAAGATGGCACCTGGATAACTCTCCATGGACAAAACCTTTTACGGTTACCAGCAGGAGATCGAGGTATGCTGTTAGAAGCTTCTGGGCCCACTGTAGCCCTTGGTTGTTACTCGGGGAAAACTCTCGTTTTTCGGTTTTCTACGCAAGGAGTAGCAGGGCTTTAGTGTATGAAGACACGAAGAAAGTGTTCGAGATCCCTCGAGGTAGATGATATGTCAATTACAACATTAATTATCTCTATATCAAACTAATTTCCAGCAATCTACTAATCTGGTCTACACCCTTTCACACCGCTATAGAGCTAACGAAGTCTTAGTAATGGATGTCTCTATCTGGATCCGGCTTGCTGCTTGAATTCAAGACCATTAAGAAACATGCTTGAAGATTGGCCACGATCGCTTCGGGGACTTCGATAGCTGCTACATATGTGATTCCACTGCTTCTGGCACCCTGCCGGCCGCAAATACCTATTAGGAATCTAAGACAATTTGAAGTTGTCATGCATAGATCGACCCTCCCACTTCCTCATCAATACTGTAGACAGGCAAGCTAGGGATGTACAACAGCGCACCACACACTCCTCGCGGGACCGTCAGGTTCGGCTATCAGTAGGGCAAGTGATCGTAACGGCAAGGTCGACGTCAACACCACTTTCATGACACCAAGATCGGCACTACTATCTATGGCAACATCTAGACCGTGTCCCGTCGGCTTATAATCTACACATCTACACGATTCCCATCAGCGCCGCAATACGCCGCAGTAACACTTGAAAACTTGGCTGTAACTAGTGATTTAATTTTTATATATGAGTGTTGGAGGGTTTAATAAATATTGCTTATCAAACATCACACGGCTATGAGAACACTGATATATTGCACCCTCTTTTCTTTCTCCCTCTCTCGTTTGGATTGTCGAACTCGACGGCGTGCTGGAATCATTCTTGGCGCAACGACAGAGACTCGGAGCTATGGAAGCTACGATAGTGTATTTTCAATGCTTGTCAATTGCTGTCTCGGTATCATCTCTAATAATCAAGCTGGGATAGAATGAGATGGGTTTGCAAGTAGGGCTGTATCATCAGTAAGTTTGCATATGCTGGTACGAATACTAGATAGGTACTTATAGGCATATCTTTATAATCCAATCATTCATTCGTTGATTAATTCATCAGTCATCTTATCTTCTATGTAGTCTAAAATATTCGCTATGATGGTTTTTTTACTCACCCTCCCCCGATCCCTGATTTTGCTATACTGACAGGATAGTTAGACTATACAATTGTGTGTGTGTGTGTGTGTGTGTGTATGTTGTATTATACCCATCTAACTAATGATGCTCGTGAATTCGATATTTCGATGCGTGACTGTATTTGCTTGTAATCTTCTTTTCTTTGAAGTTTCTGTCGTCTTGTAGAGTTCCCCCGGGAGCATGGTGCGGGAATCCCTTTCCCACCAAGGGGAGTTTGAGTTTTTGGTTGCTGGGGCTGGCTCTTCTTATTCTCAACCCGTCCCTCTCCTATCCAGATCTCGTGTATTGAACTGACGGGGGCATTTCGTTTGTAGGGCATGGCCTGGCCTCATGGACTGCTTCGTCTAGGTTAAATATTCGTATGCGCGCATTATGTAGAATGAAGCGTATTATTCCCCAGCTCAGGGACGCAACTCATTTCATCTCACTGGCATGATTGGCCACGTTGGCTAGTTTCACAAACTATTGAAGATCCGCATGATAGAAAATAAAGTAGTCCAACATGAAGAGAGGCGCCATCTCTCGTTCTGATTTCTCAGACAGAGCAGAACAGCGGAGAGTAACGCCCTCTAAACCTACCGGGACGACGGTGTATCTGGCCGCCCGCTCCGTATGATGCGCGTAAATAGACTCTTGCCGCCACCGGACGCTGAACGTGCCCGTCTATCAAGAGGCACCGAGCCCGCGGCGGAAGCGCTAGGGGCGCCCATCCCCATAGGCGCAGAAGTTGGAGTCGAGGTAGGGACATGAAGGTTTCCGGCACTCGGGTCATGAGACGATTTGCCCTTTAGTGTCGACGAGGACGTGGACTTGTGCAGCGTGGGCCCCGCGCCCTGCCAGACGTCCAAATGGTGCTGCTTATGGTAGTAGTAATCGTAGCTATCGTCTGCCTCTTTGCGCACATACTCCTTGCCCCCGGCGTCGTTTGCCTCGTCGGGGTACCGTGTATACTGCGGTGGGCCTCGAGCATTGTTATCGCCACCACCGTACATGTTGGCGGCACCGCCGCCTCCTCTGCCTTTGCTGTGCATTCCGTCAGGCGAAAGCGGGAATGTGGAATGACGTGCTAGTCCGGCCTCCCGCATCTTAGCGAGACCGCGCTCAAGAGGGGCCACCATGGGCTCCGCTTTCACGGGCCACTTGTCGTCGGACTGGCCCTGCTGTGCTAGTCGGTGAAGATACGGGAACGCGCGCTCGAATTCGGCTTCCAGCGTCTTTTGGTGGCGCTCCATGTCATCTTGCCGCTCGGTCTTTAGCGCCTCTGGGAGCTCTGTTATGTGGGCTCTGTCCTCGCCGTCGACGAGTTTGAGCCAATCGTCGTAACGCTGGTGGTCTTCTTTCTAATCATAGGACAATCTTATTAGTATTACTGGTTTTGAATATGTGAGGGCAGACATCTCCCCTATCTTCGCGTTCCCAAGACGACCAACCAACCGATGATTGAAATAGAGGAGGTCAGATAAGGAACTTACGCTCTTCTCCCACGAAATATCCTGCAGACTAGCCAGGTATTTCGTAGCCTTTTCCGTGGCATCGGTCCCGACGATGTGCTTATCGAACGACTGCGAGAACTCGACGTAGTGCCCCTTGAGCACAAAGCACTGGCCGGGCCAGTGCTTGCTCTTGAACTTCTGGAAGAACGCCTTGGCCACGGGCGCTTCCCAGGGGTATTCGACAACCCTGTCGTAGAAGACGACGCACTTGCTTGTGTACCACTTGTCGAAGGAGCTGCGGCTCGCCTCGTCGGTCAGCACCTTCTCGATCATCTCTATCGACGCCCGCTCGACGAAGGACGCCGGGGCCCGGAAGTTGATGGCGCGGTGGATGTGCGAGCGGTTGTACTCGGCGTTCGGGCGTAGATCGATCACAACGATCTGGCCGGTGGGGAAGATTTCGAGTAATTTGTTCAGGTGACCTGGCAGGACCATCCGTACGCCGTCCTTTGGCGCAGAGTTCGGGTCCTGGTCGCCCATTCGCAGATTCTGTAGCTTGTTGGATATCTCTTGCTGCTCACGGCGATGGCGGAACCAGTTCTGAGCGACATTATAAGTATTTGATTTATTGAACGGAGAGAGAGGAAGGAAGGCACTTACATCTATAGCAGCAGTCTCTAGATTTAGACTCGACGCTAGGAATTCCTTCACTGCAATCGTTGGTTTCGGATTATTATTGATGAAATATTCCTCCAGTCTCTTCTCGGCAGGTGTGGGAAGAACTGGCCGGCCTAGAGGCTGGTCGCTGGTCTTAGAAGCTAGTCGAAGCGTTTGGGCTGGATTGGGTTGTTGGGCGAGGGAGACTTTTGACGCCTTCCTCGGTGCACTGACGAGGGTATTTGAATTCCCTCTCGTAGTCGGTTGAGGTGCCTGATTGGGCCAACCATGCACATTACTCTCCGAAAGGGGCCGCGTTGTAGGCCCAGTATCGACTTGAATTCCCGGAAATCCAGGTTGGAGTTTGCTCCTATCCTCGTATATAGGGCCCATCTTCGGCCAGTTAATATTTCCGGATAGATCTAGGTGATCCGTTGTGAAAGCAGTCGTTCCCGAGTAAATAGAATCTCTATCGGATTCCAACTCAAGGCCTGATCTATCACTCGTAAGGATATTCCATTGCCCTTGGCCCTGCGCTTGCGTTTGTTTTTGTGTAGCAAGATTATTAGATCGGATGAAAGCTATAAAGTTACAAGCTGGATGGTCTGGCAGCATATCCCACACCATGACAGGCAGCGATACTAAAAGAAGTGTTGAATGGCTCTTGAAAACGCCTTGAACTCGAACATATTTGGCTAGAGCAGGGATAGTCCCGAGCCAACGCTCCCAGTCTTCAATGTTGAGGTTCTGGTCCTCTTCGAGCGCAAGGGAGATCATGACGTGAGGTACGCTCTCATTTGGTTCAGAGCCGATGATCTCCTCAGTGCTAGCACGACCTTCAATAAAGGAAGCACGCCCCGAGCTAGAGCTGGAAGGAACCGAAGGTGGTATTATGTCGTCGGCGATCCTGCATAGCTCGATGCTTGGGGCCTTGTGGTTTGCGGTCATCATGAAGTGCACAGGTGTGGTCCTGGCTTCGAAGCGACCGCCGCCGCGTCTTTCGGGCCGGGGGTGCTTCAGACGGGCTAGAATTTCGGCATGTAGCATGGCTACTGAAAACGTCTTTCTCTTCCATTCTTGGAGGACCTCAAGTAGCGTAGATGTAAACGAATACCTTCCGGGGTCGGGAGCGATGGCGTCCCAACTCGAGGCCGATATTGTCTCTGTTATGCTATTGCCCGTGGGGAATGCAGCGCTTGCCGCACCGGCGCAACAGTCCAACAAGATGAGGGCATCTGAGAGTGACCTTTCGAGCAGGGTTTGAATCGCAGACCATCTTGTTTTGACGTCAGCGTTCGTTTAAGGGGTAGTGGGGGAATTCTCATGAGCAGATGGTGGGTTTAATGTAGTGTAGTAATGGTATGACTTACTGTAACCACGGCGAATCCGAACTCCGAGATGCACACCAAGTACTTTGCCTGGCGTCGTCTATCCTCGCATGGCCGCCGTAGTATACGATCAACAAGGTGTCAGTGGACTCATGATCCTTGATCATAGCCCCAATCTTCAACATCAAATCCAGATGCGCATTGCTTGAAGGGATCGTGAACCTCTCGGTCTCGAAATTGTAGTCTCGCTGAAGGCATATCTCCAAGTCCTCAAGCTCAGGGAGCACGAATAAGTCGTCCGAGTCCCAATGAAGCAGAAGAACATATACTTTCCTATAGCGCTGCGAGCTCCCGCGATTGGGAAATGCCCTAGCAGCCGACTAGTGACACTCAGTCAGTCAACTAGCCCCATGCAGGGCGGTTTAGTACGAGAGCGAGATGATACGGGAAACATACGTCTTCTAGAGCCTTTGCAAAATCAGGCAGACGCTTCACATGGTAATTCACACGGCTGATATCGTGCGTCGCGGAGGGCGGCTTCGAATCGTCCAAACTGGAGCCGTACTAAAGGGCCGAAGAGGTTAATCAGATGGTGTCATTCTCACCATGGAGCCGAGGCCTGTGGGGTCCAGATCTTACCGCAGAATCCCCGCTGCTAAAACCATTGTCGTCTGACGGGTGTCTTGAGCTGATAGTCACGAAGGGCACGTTGTTGAAGTCGGTCATGATTGACTCCCTAGCCTACAGTAGGCAAATACCGTAGCCAGGCCCCTGGGACCGATTTGAATGATTTTAATGACAATCGCAGCGGTTGTGGAGAACGCCAGAGCTGAGAGACGGGAAGTTTAACCAGATACGGATGATTGACGGACGGCTCACTAACATCGCGTCGTACCTATGTGCGTGCCTGGCCCTGTTTGGATACAGTTATACATACCGACTGACAGATTGGATCGATCGGTCTTGGCGAGATGAGGTGTTTGCGACATGCGGTGGTGGTAAATCAAATGGATGGACCACTGCTGGGACCGGGGCGGCTTCGAAGAAGGATTCTGTGCCCGCAGCAGAGTGGAAGCACCACCGCTCGTGTTCGTGGGTTGGCCCCTCAGCTATAAAGTCAACAGCGAATAGGCGACTTGGCCACTGTCGGTTGCAGCTGATCTCAGGCATACGTAGGTACAAGACAGCTAATGCAGCATTGTGGCAGCGTCAACGCCCTCGGTAGCGAGATCCGGTTTAGCGCTTGCGCCCTGACAGGATCAACGGGCATGCTGAATCCTTCAGCCTGTGCTCCATCGACCTAGCCTATCCCTCTAAATAATCGCTACCCAGGCCACAGCCCCGTTCCAGGAGACGGGAGCAATAGAATAGCAAGCCCCATGTGACTGAGAACGCGGACTGTCAGATGCAAATGCACAAAAGCAAAGGGCATGAGGCTCAAGTGGATTGCTGACTTATACCTATAAGCAGATCTAACTATGCATGAGGCGTCGATATCTTACCTAACTAGGCATATGCAGGGGGGAGCCAAGGCTTATCGAGAGTTAGCTAGCCTGTTGACAACTGTCGGTTATAATACCCGACATCAACTACCTGTACGTCAAGGAGGCTATATACAGTTTGCTATGGTAGTGGCCACCGTTTAGCATCTCTCATGCTAGGAGAGCTCATATAAAGCTGCATGGTGAGAAGCCGCTGAAAAGAATATTCTCTGATTGACAAGGCCAGTGCTTCCCAAGAAAACAGAATGCCCGTCCATCTTCGTCTCCGATTATGGCTGCAGATATATTATTTATTAATATCGTTAGTGCAGCGCCGCTCGGCAACTACTCTATCCAGCCTGCGGGCTTCGACACTCGGTACAATATGCTAATCGGTTTACTGACTCCAGGCGGAAAAGTGCAAAATAACGCGGGGCAGCTGAGAAGCACGAGACCACTGTGGGGGGTAGCTCAATTGCGGAAGTAGAAGAGTATCCGGACCGCAAGAGCATAGATGCCACTGAGTGTGGTAAGCCATACTTTATTTTTCCTTATGCGCGGCGTCTGTTTTGCGTTGCGCGTGCGCCTCCGCCATTAGACGTTCGCCTATACTCCCTGAAGCGCTATTGAAATAGCGGTAACTTTCCGATGCATCCACACCACTTCGGCCATCGACACTCCCAACGAACATGGGAACGTCGCCCATCTCAGCCGCCTGTTTGTGCAACGCCTCGTCACGGACCACTCCTATTATAAAAGGTTTCCCTTTATACGAGCCGACAGACGCGGCGGCGGCCTGCTTGACACTGAATGACCCTGGCCTGATAATCGGAATGGCGGGTGACGTGGAGTAGAGGGAAATAGGCGGCGCGTCACCTGAGCTATCCGCGAGAGGCGTGATCTCCTCTTCAGCTTCAGGCTCGTCCTCCTTGATATATTTGGCATCTGCCGCTTTTGATTTAAGTTTCAGGCTAGGCTCGTCATCATCGAAATTAAACATTTGTTCCTCTTCAGTGTTTCGATATTCGGATGCTCCTGAAGAGGGACTCGGGCCAGGTACTGTTGCTTCGCTGGGAAGAATTTGCTTTGAACTTGAATTCTCATCCAGCCTTACTTCTGGTATGATTTTATGAACCTCCTCAGAGGGCGGGAATCTTTTCTTATCCTTGAAAGAAGTGAGGGGGGGCAATTCAAGTAGATCATCTGCTACTTGGCCGATATCTTGTTCATCACTAGTTTCTTGTGTTATAATTTCTGGCCGTTCGTCTTGTATATGCTCGGAATCTGCACCGCTTTGCAAAGCTGTGACGGGGATTAAATCCAGAAGGGCATTTGATTTCCTTTTTGAGGTGGACATAACCAGGCCTTCCTCTTCTTCGTCATCGTCGTGCAAGTCACCAACGACAGTCCATTTGGATGTATCTTCTGTTGAACTTCTAGCTAGGGCCTTCAGTCGCTCGGTTGACGATATCTTTTTAGGCCTTGGAGGGGAACTGCCCAGAATCGAGGCTTCGTCTTCGAAGATTGTATGGTTTAGGGACTCGTGGAACGACGTGACTTGGTCTTCGGGTGGGGGTGACGTAGGAAAGTCATGAATTCGCGGCGAGATCGGAGGGGAGGCCGTGGGTAGAACTTCTTCACCTTCGACTTCGAAACGGACCCGACGTAGGCTTTGGGTATCTTTTGTAGAACCGCTCGAAGATCGGCGTAATGCGCTTCTGCGTATACGCGACACACTGTCGTCAGACGTTATGGAGGATACGGTCTCTTCTGTATAACGACGAACAAGTTCTGGCTGCCGCGCGACAGTGTCTAGTTGAGCAGGAGACGATAGATCTTGAATATCATTAGATTCATTGTCTCCAGACGTGGCGTGCGACGGGACAGCAGCAGGTTTGGATATGGATTGGATCGGCTGCATGACCTCAAGCAGAGGAAGATAACTCGGCGTGAAAAGGCCGTGGAACTCACGCTCGCGATTGCGGTCTGGAGGTGAACCGTCATTAGGGGGGATGCCTGATGTATGAGGGAGGACGGGGGGCGGCGAGACCCTCCCGCGCCGAGCCCATGGGTCGACAGAGGAGCGATCGAGATCTGCAGAGGCTGTGTCAAGCACGAGTGCAGGGCTCAATGCCGAATAGTTGTGGAGCTCATCCGCAAGCGCCCGTTGGACACGAGCTGAGATATGCTTGGGCGCATCGCGCAGCAAATTTTGCGAGTACCGCTGAAATTCATTTGCCATATCCTGACGATAATCGCAGACCTTCTGGTCAAGCTCCGCGAGCTTGCTCAGGAGCTCCGATACGAGTGTTGTGGTATCATCCATTGTGCACAAGTGCGCCACCTCGGGCCGGGTATGGCGGTGACCGCAGATGCGAAAAGTCCGGAGGCTCAGGCTCAATCGAAACAGTCAATGGACAAAGACTACAGTTCCGTAGGCATTGTTTATACCGAAGTTATAAATCTGCCTCTGCGAATTGGTGTTTTGTGTTTGGTGTATTGGGGGTGTGAAGTTTAAGGCCAAGCCAAGAAAGGTTAAAAAAAAAGGTAGAGATTGTGGCTCGTCGTTGGGCCCCAGAAAATAACACGAAGTCGGACTTCTCAGTCAACCGGTAGGGACTGAGCTAATCATGTGCTACGTAAGTAAGACACACGACGGTTGCGATGTAGACTCTATGAGACCCTTTCAGGTGCTGTGGCGGCGTGTCAAGGTTGAATTGGCCTTAGATCTTGAGGCTGGTAGTATGACGTGGGAAGGTGCCAAAGACTAACACACAATCGATCGAGGCGAGGCTGCGGACTTGCAAAATAGTGTGATGCAGGGGAAACGGCGAGAGCAGTAATGCTCGTGGTAGATAGAGTTGTGGTGGTAACGATAATAATGATAGTGGTGGTGGTGTGCGAAGGTGGGCAACGGCGGAATGATAATGAACAATGTCGAGTGACTGCTGATGCTGCCTGAGTGCTGGTGTAACCGTTGTACGTGTACAAAGCAGGCCTTGATGGCTGATGGCCGGCGCCGGCTGATCAGCGGTTGTCAAAGCCTCGATTGTGCAGAAAGGGAAGCAATGGAGATTTAGATGTGGGGATCGTAGGTATTCTAGACCTGGCCCCGGGATATACCTACAGGGTTGTGGGTGGTGGGTGGTGTGCAGCCGGGGTGGAGGTGACGACCCGACCACCTGGACTTACTGTTGGAGGTAGCAGTCTAAGTACCAACCATAAACCATGCGACCTGGCAAGAACTAATAAGAGCACTTGAGAATAATAATACAGCTTCATGATTGAAATCATCTGAAAATCACTTGTATAATATACCTTGGTAGGTAGGTAGCTATATATAGTACCTAGGTAGTAGTTTCCTGCATATATATCAGTCGGTCTATTACACATTCATGAACTCAACCCAAAGATCTCGCTAAGGGTCTAAAATGATGTCATTGGCTAATTCTATCCCCAGCAAATGTCTCTACCAGGTTGTAGATACCTAGTTATAGTCAATAAGTATACCTGGATTTCGTAATTTTGAACCCACTGCAATTTTCCTTATCAGGTTGCAGTATGTTTGGGACTCTTGGGCTGGCTGCGCTGAGATCGAGAATGACGCCAAATCATCCCTAATGTCTTATCAATGTCTCATTAAGGTCTTGTTTGTTGTCCATCCGCTCGCGTATTGTCCGTACTTAGCCCTTTCTTTCTCTTGGCTCACGTGGTTCCTATCACTAGGTATCTGATATGTGACATGATCAATCCTTTAATTCGGTAATACTTCTAGAAATCCGGGGCAGCCCGGGGGACCCGTTTCCGAAGTCGGCCCCAACATTCAATCCCAGATCGATCGACTTGTTTAAATCAGGCAAGTCGGATCAGCATACCAGTGATCCCGGCTCTTTAGAGGTCATGTGCCCACGACTACCTACCAACCTTTTTCACTTTTTCTGATCGTCACGTTCAACCAATGATGAGAGGTCTTGTTGGGTGGTGGTGAAACCTTCCGAGCAGATAGCCCTATGATTCACGTTTGTAATGAGACTTACCCTGTAGGGCTATGTCCAGAACACTTTTCTTATAAGACCGACCGCCACTATCACACTAGGCAGCAGCATTGTAGATGATATAATACGAAAGTATCAAGTAAATTAGACAAAGTAAAAGCCCAAGCCCTAAGAAGGTACCGCCCATCGGGTTTCAACTCTCTCTCATGTGAGAGACATGCCGTTATGGCTTGTCCGGATCTGAGATCGCAATAGAATCTTAGTCTGCAGGGTTGCTTCGTACGTAAAACTCATCACATGAGACATGATCGGGGTGCCTAGAGGTGTCCTATTATTCTATTAGATAGTAGAACCCAACACAGATGGGAACCAATATATTGAGATATAGCATGCCTATAACACCCGGTGCTCGGTGCTGTTCTCGTGAGACATGGACCGTTTAAGTAGGCGATATAGCGCTATAGGCCTGGCCATGAAAGCAATAGGTTTCCCGGCACTATATGCTAGATCATTCGACGAATATAGATATATCACCACAATCAAGGAGAGAGTACTATGATCAGGATCCTTGATACCAACCCGATGTTAAACTTGTGGCAAGGCTTTTACGAAACGTTTCTTATACAGATGCATCGTATATCGCCTCCGTTGGACTTGAAGACGAGCTAGATTCTTATCTTAATAGTGACGAAGGAAAAGCGAGTCTAAAACTTTGAGGGGCTAAAGGCTTCGCTCTTTCGGTTGAAGCTAAACGCACCCTATCCCTTGACGCTGCGTCAATGCGCTCGGTTATCCTTTTAAGACATTAATTTGCGGGTTTAGTCCGTGACATCGATTTGAAGAGCTCCGTGTTGGAGGCGGCCTTAAATCATAGGTAATATATGAACCCTTGCTGTTTGTGGCAGCCAAGGGTAGATCAGAATAATATTACTTCGTATTCAGTACGTTCATAACTTTAAACTTGTCTGTTTCCAGAAGCAGAGTACATTTCGGAAACCCGCATAGATATATATCATAGAAGTAACCTTTAGGTTTTCCCTGTCCTTGTAGATGTTGAAGTCCCAGATGGCCTAGTCTAATCCTTGAAGTTCTAATGTTTTCCCCGGATAGGCTCTACATCGATGCTCTTTGAAATTCTCTAGGGTCACATAGGAATTAGAGAGAATTGGCGGGCCGGCGCTGCTTCATTAAGCGCCCTCTTTTACAGAGTTCATAGACCGAGGCATGAACATCTCCCGCTAACTCGCTGCGGACGATGATAGGCATGGCACGCCTCGTTCAAGTGCGTGTGAATTGGCAATGTGGTAGGCATATTAAATTAGAACGCGAAGACTTGGTCCTCCAATTTGCTCACTGGTCGAGCCTTCTGGAAGCCAAGACTTTCGGTCGCCTTCTTAAGTCCACTAATCATCGGAGGTGGGCCACAAAGCAAGATCTTGACATCGGGGGCGGCCTTGGGTAGCCATTTCTAGGTACTACATTAGTTTGATACGCAAAAGCATAATATGATTGAGTACTTACGGTCACCATGTCGGCGGTAACATATCCAACGCCACCGGTCCATCCCTCAGGAGGCTTGTCAAGGACATAGTGGACTCTGAATCCCGAATCTTCCTTGGCCAACTGGTCAAGGTCTTCCTTGAGGAGGATATCCTGGGGCGAGACATTGGCGAAGATAAGGTCTACCTGAGTCTTGTCACCAGTGGATCGACCTCGAATGATAGCTCGAACGACCTGTAGCATGGGCGTGATACCGGTACCGCCAGCAACCATTCCGAAATGGCGAACCATGTTGGGAGTGTAAACGAAAGCGCCCTTGGGGCCTCGGACCTTGATGGTTTGTCCAACTGCTAACGAGGCTAGGTGCTTGGAGATATTGCCAGTGGGGTAGGATTTCACGAGGAGATCGAAGTAACCGGGTTGGTGGTCGCCGGAAATTGGTGTGTATGAGCGGACGATTTCCTTAGTTGTGCCATCAGGCTGTTGAATGTTGGCGCCAATGGAGATATGCTGGCCAATTGGGAGACCAAGGATAGAAGTCGGCGCAGGGAGCTTGAATCGGTAGCTGGGAGAAGTCAGTATGTATGGCGGGCAAAGTATCATGGTTCGGCCGATCACTAACATAGCAACATTGTGGGAAATGATGGTCTTTTCCTTGAGCTCGAAGTCTTGGAACGCATCGGGCTTCAGGACCTTCTTCGGTTCTACATAGCAGGGAGGGTTAGCATAAACAGATGCAGGATGCAAGACGGGAAATAGAACGTACGAGAGCTAGTGAACTTCCAGATACTCAGTATGACGGCGAGCAGTGCCGCATAAGGAGTCCATTCTTTCTTGACTATGAAGGTGCCGAAGACCAACAGGCCGGCGGGGATATAGATCCCGTCGACGTATTTCTTTGCAGTTAAAGGGGTGTCCGCCATTGTGAGACACGCAACTCGGGAAACAACTGTGAATTGGTGCAACGTCAGCACGATTGAGGAGGTTGTGTGTCTGACTCGAGATTTGAAAACCCCAGGCACGGAGAACTGGTGGGAGAGGCGTGGAGCGTTTCGGAAAGCTTACTGCCTATCACTTGCAAGCTTCGGTCTGTACCTAACAAGACTGCCGGTCAGGACCCAAGCCAAGAGTGGTTAACACCGAAGGAATGTTGAGTGGTGGGCTGATTGATCGAGCAATGGGGCGATTTGATCCCCGATTGGTTTTTAGCAACATAATTGCGATAGCTTGGGTTCAATCAATTCTAAGTAAGATTCTATACCGCATATGCTCATCAAAGCATATCTATCTAAGTGCATATCGATAGCGCAGCTCCCCGCGGACAATAAACTTAGCTACGGTAAATTGAACCTGTGCCCCTCAATAAGTACCTGCCGGACCGGACTCGAAACCGGGCCTCACTGAGAGATACGTCCCCGGCCCAGATAGGTAACATTGACCTACATACGTTAATTCTTCAACCTATGGGCACTTAGCTCTTGTGTCCATTCCTCCAAAAGTTCCGGGCTGGCGTCTTTCACCATGACATGGATATGTTCAAGAGCCCGAACGCTCTGCAGTGCAACCCAATTCTTGAACCACAGGACTTTAGTTTCTCCCTCTGGGCCGAGCTTATCGATGAACACCCTTCGGACGAACTCTGAGACAACTTGGCGGCTCTCTACGGTCATGTCGCCAGTCTCTGGGTCTGTATCGATTCCAGTTCTCGACCATACGACGATATGGGTGATATCGGGGGTGAGACCGTACGGCCAATCGTTTATGAGGATAGAGTAGTCCGACTTGTCATCGAATGGGATTGACGAGGCTGGCGTAAATGGAGGTGACCCCCATGCCTTGGGCAAGCGATGGATTAGAAGATAGTTGGTCATAGACCCATACTGTGCCTTGGTCTCGGCGGTCCACGCCATGTATCGCCGCAAATCAGATGGTTTGCGTTTGAGAACTGAGAGATTATTTTCGCCTGGTGTTCGTGTGTAAGTTATTGGACACGATATCCAAAGCTACGGGGCATATACCACCATACCGATAATTCTTTTCAAGTCTTCCCAATCGTGATAATGAAACTCCTCATCCGTCTGAGATAAAACCCATTTGTCCACCTCAGTGAGAGGAAACGGCGGTTCCTCTTCTGACGTCTTGATTGGTAGGTCGCCCATGTTCGCGTACTCGAGCGTTTAGATCTGATTTAGGATAAAAGAGCGTTCGGAGCAAGCTCGGGTTTGGTTTGACGAAACGATGCCGACCTTCAGCGAAGAAGATGTGGAGATATAGTCGGTGTAGGTAGGCGGGTAGCCACGTGGAAGATACCTCCCGGCATATAACATAGATGCAATAATAGCAAGTAGATATGGAATTATAACACATAATTATATGTACTCACAAGTGCCCTCCAGGCACGAGAATCTCAAAATTTAATATCGGTACTTTGCATCGATTATATCAATGATACTAGTACATGAAGAACGAATCTCGAGTATTGACTCCCTGATTGTCCGGACTCCAAGACACAATTCCCAATGATATTTTCCGCTTTGGAGATGAATGGGAAGGATTGATACATAAAACAAGGGTTTAGGTATCACAGCAATAGAGAGGATAAGTTAATTGAATTAGACTATCTGGGCTCATATACCTATTGTGTCGGGGATCAATGTCTTTAGCAGAGACATAATTCTAAGCGGCTCGTCTCTGCCTTCGATTCCCAGCTACTTGGGCACCACCAGCTTGTTGTTGCTGTGCCTGTTGCATCCCTGCCATGCCACGAGCTGCGCCTAGTAGACCGAAGCCTTTATACGCCCCGTATGCCGGCACGACGGACCATAGAAGCCAGGCCCAGTTTCCGAAGACTGTGACTAAAGTCACAGACGCCCAGGTAACCCAGATAACATCGAACATGTATTCCGTAAGGCCGGGAGCAGATAGATCTTCCCCTGCAGATTTGAGAGAGTTGGTTGACGAGTCATATTTCGGACGCCCTGTGGATTCTAAGACGAACTCACAGACGAAGGCGGGAATCGAGAGGAGTATATAGAGTGAGAGAGACCTGCGTTTAAGAAGCAGGTTGAAGAGAATGAATGTAATGTTGACGATGAGTGCTCCGATGTGAAGATTCCTTAGCGCAACCGCGTTGGCCTTCGCCCTGTCCTTGCGCGCTTTCTGGGCCATTATGGCTTGATTTTCTGGCCTTGCTCTCGGTTTTTAGTGCAAGCCCAATGATGGAACACCTAAGTGTTACTTGGCTCAAATTTTTGTAATTATATAGTGACCTCAATTGTGATACTGAGCAAGTGCTCGATGGTCAGAGGAGTTACCGTAGAAGTGCCCCCGTCTTGACTCCCACACAACTAGTAGGCACGAATGCCTGCAAAACTTGAATGATTCGAGTTGCTTCGTTTGAATTTAACCTGTATATGTAGGCAAGTGTGATGGGATAGTTGAGGATGATATCTGCCGCGGCTGAGTCGGGACGATTTGCTTGTTTTTGAACTCAATTGCGGTGCTCTCTATGTCTATGAAAGACGACTAGATTCACCAAACGACCTCGAGAGTTGCCTGATAAGCTTTCTGAGATTGCTAAATTGTTTGACCGCGGCTGATGAATTCGTGTGTGGTTGAGCTGCTTCGGGTCGGTGTATTGCATGCGGGATCGATTTTGCCATAGGTAGGTTGTGGGTTGTTCTTGTATGGCGTTGATGGCCGATACCATCAAGTAGAGAGGTACTACCCCTCCCCACACACTGCGGCGGCCTAACCATTAGTTACTTACTTCGTAGATGCCATTCTAAACTCTCTGCATTCGCTCTATATCTATATAGGCGGATATGCGATATTATTACTGCATTTAAATTGACATCTAGATTCTATTTAGTTTAATGATCGTATAACTAGTTCTACTTTCGAAATCCTGTTAGAATACCTATACTTTGAGTAACTTAGTACCTGGTAGAATGGCCATTGCGCACTATATCTGCAGGTGGGTCGAAATTGTATGGCACAACAGTTATCTTCTAGGGCCTAGGCACTTAGCCTCAGTACCTAAAAGTGCCATTAGGCACCCACACGCAGGTACCCACTTGTTTAGCGCTGTTGTTGTTGCTATGCCAGGACAGCTGCACCCCCAGGTAGCCAATCAAGCAATCCGTAGCCCCTGTCAGCGTCACTCCACCATAACATGCCAAAATCGTGACCGTACTTCACTAGAAGCTGGATTAATTGGTAAGTGCGTCCAGCCCTGTGTGTTGTTGTTATTATTGTTGTTCATCCCACCGAGCCACTCCCTTCGAGTAACCCTTCATGGTACTCGAGGGCACTCTCTGAGCCAGGGCGCCGCAACATCGTCGAGAGGAGGAGCACTCCGTTCAGTCCAGTCTTTGTAATAATATATTCCATCTATTTCTTTCTGGTGCTCACGCCCCCTCGCTCCGCAGCCACTCTTTCACAGACATGCCAGTTCACGGCTGCCGAGACCTGTTCGACCACATTTCCGTTTCCTCTGCCGCTCGTCCAAAACTCCCGAGTCATCCCGACGGTATCCCTCAGAACTAGTGCTGTGGCTAGCCAGCTTGCCTTAATCATAATAATTATCGTCCTCTATCCTACTGAGTTGGCCTTTCGAGAGGCGTCGAGCTGCTGTGCGGAGCGCCCTGCGAGTGGCCAGACCATCCGCCCTTGCGACCGACCGCAGAAGCCGACTGTTGACTACCAACTACCAAATACCGACCGCTGACCATCGATCATCGATCCTAAGCCCCTGCCTCCGCTAGGCATCGAGCTAGCGGGAGCACGGAACGACCGCATGGCTATTCGACCATAATATCACATCACGCAAAATTCACTGATCCAACTCTCATCATGCCGCCCACGAATGCTGCCGTTACAGCCCAGCTGAGACAATTGGTTCACTACCACCTCGATCATCATTCGTATGATAACGCCCTCTTCTTCTCGGAACGATTATATGCACACGATCATCGCTCAGGAGAATCCGCATACCTGCTTGCGCTTTGCCATTTTCGATTGGGGGATTACAGATCGGCCTATGAGATTAGCAAAGCGGCTAACTATCGTGGCATCCACCTTAACTGCGCATACATATTTGCCCAAACCTGCCTTTTGATCGAAAGGTACAAGGATGGCATTACCGTGCTCGAGAAATCGAGGGCTCTTTGGTTTCATAAGTCAAGCTTCGGAAAACATACGGCAACAACAAGAGCCGCAAACCCAGATTCGGCTAGCGTGTTATGCCTGCTTGGGAAGTTATACAAGGCCTATGACGACAAAAAGAAGGCGGTCCAGAATTTCGAGGAGGCAGTGAAAGCGAACCCATTCATGTGGGATGCGTTCGCAGCCTTGTGCGACATGGGTGTGAACGTACGGACTCAAAATATCTTTAAGCTAAATGACGGGCTGATAGACGGGCTAAATTTCGACCAACCACCTGGAATATTGGTGGAACAAAAGGATAACGGCGCAATGAACCCCATTGACCCGCTAACTAAAAAGGCTTCTATCCGATCTGCTGGTTTTAATGCCATAGATCCATTCGACTCACAGCGATCAGGAGTTTCGAACGAAATGCTCCTCGGTAACAATTTTCTGAGTGCGGGTTCGGGAGAAAATGATTTCATGTCCAAAATCCATGCTACTCGCTCTAGGATGGCTACTGCACCCGAACCTATACATGACCCGGTGGAATCACCGACAGTGACAAACACTGATCTACCCTTTTCAAGGATAGGCCTAGGCGCTGAACCACCTCAGGCTCCTATTAGAAGGACGAGGAATACACAGCTTGTAGATCCCGGGTTGTTAGAGACGGCCCCTAAGGTGGGATACCGCTTAGCAGGGAAAAGAAGCCAGAAAACACAAGATGAACATTCAGCTTCTGCTGCTGTTGCACCGGGCATCGAACGGAAAAGAACAGTCTCCGGCCATCCGGTTCAACCTAGACAGCAATCTGAGGAGCCTGGAGCATCGCAACGAAGAAGCGATAGAATAAACAAGGTTAGAGCTGCAAAGGCGAAGGTGAGCTCTGCAGCCGCTACTGTGGCCGCTGCACCAACCAGAGAGTTGAAAAAGGCTAGGCCCCCGATATCCCGGATCACGCGGCCGAATTCCAGTGGTGCTGGAGTTGGCAGGGCTGTTAGCGGCAACAGGAAACCTCTGGAAGAAAATGGCATGGATATAGATCAAGCCGAGGTGTCCAGAATCAGGGAGGTCCCTCAGCAACCCCCCGTGATTAAACCCGCGGAACCGGACGTGGCTCAGGTTGAAGAAGCGTTAAAGTGCTTGGTTGAGTTGCTGAAGAAATTCGGCTCCGGCTATTTGGCGCTTTCCCAGTATAGATCAATGGATGCTCTAGCTGCCTACGCGTCGCTGCCACGTGCGCATCAAAATACCCCTTGGGTGATATCTCAAGTTGGCCGAGCATATTACGAACAAGCATCATATGCTGAGGCAGAGAAATATTATAGGAATTTGCGGTCGATTGCACCCACACGCCTTGAAGACATGGAGGTCTACTCTACGATCCTCTGGTTCCTCAAGAGAGAGACGGATCTGTCCTTTCTTGCCCACGACTTGGTGGATTCATCTTGGCACTCCCCACAAGCATGGTGTGCTTTGGGCAATGCTTGGTCACTTGCCGGGGATCATGAACAGGCCTTAAAGTGCTTCAAACGAGCAACTCAACTAAACCCCAAATTTGCTTATGCATTCACTTTGCAGGGGCACGAACATGTCTCTAACGAAGAATACGAGAAAGCTCTCACAGCGTATCGATTGGCAATATCAGCGGATCGTCGCCATTATAACGCCTACTATGGTATCGGCCGGGTTTATGAAAAGCTTGGCAATTACGACAAGGCCTACACGCACTTCCATTCCGCCTCCATTATCAACCCTACCAACGCCATTCTGATCTGCTGCATTGGGAATGTCTTAGAAAAGCAACGCCAGATCGTTCCGGCATTGCAATATTTCACCAAGGCGACAGAACTCGCACCCAACGCTCCTCAAACTCGATACAAGAAGGCGAGAGCTCTGCTCGCAATGAACCAGCTTGACGCGGCTCAACAAGAGCTCGAGATTCTTAAGACCTTAGCGCCAGACGAAGCTACTGTTCACTTCTTGCTTGGAAAATTATACAAATCCTTGAATGATAAGGGTTCTGCTGTCCGGCACTTTACGATTGCCTTAAATCTGGACCCGAAGGTCAGTCTAAGCCCCCTTGCCTCTCCTTTTTTTTCATACTAAATTTAGAAATTAGGCAAGTCAGCAGATCAAAGAGGCCATTGAAAGCCTCGAGGATGACGAGAGTATTGACGATTCTATTATGACATGACGTGGGTCATGATGGTTAGCCATGCATTTATCGAAATGTATGAACCGTTACGTTATGATTCTACGGGTACATGGGCTGGTCTGGTCTAGTGTTGGTTCAGGGAACGCGTGGTATTTGGAGTGGGACAAGCTGGGAAAGGTTGAAGTACTAGCGTTAGGAGTCTAGGCCGGTATCTGGCGTGGTTCGAGGAGTCTATGCATTAGGATGGGCGTTAAGGGCATGGTAAGTCATCCATGGGAGGCTATCGAGCATCTGCGGTTGGGTGTTTCTGTGTATACAACCAGGGTATGCATTGCGGAAAAGTGTACGGTATAGCAAGCGTCTTCACGGCCATCTAAGGGGGGCATTATACAATGCAAAAGCTTTGAGTGAAAGTCTTTTGTGTTGTAGATATTGGTGTCGATTCTAATACGTCAACTTTGGCATCACTAGTATTTGTCAGTCCACATCATATACTACTCGCCAAATCAGATACCCAACATCAGGCTCTGAGTGCTCTTCACCGCCATCGATCGCTCTCTCCCTCATCTGTATTATTCCGGTCACGCTTTCACCTCGACCATCTAGTCACAATGGCTTTGTTTGAACAACACAACGCCGCCTTCGTATCCATTGACAGAGCCCTTATTGTCTATCTATTATATACGCATAACACTCTATGGCAATAAGACAATTCTACATATGTATGTAGAGACTGCCTATGCACAAAGCGCTTAATTGGCCCTCCTTGCCTTACTTTATTTAGAGTTTGAACGCTGCCGTCTAATTGGGCCATGCGGCAGGTGCACGGGCCAAGTTCTCACGGCGGGCCCCATCCGGACTAGCAGGGGTTATGGGCTTATTGAAATCAGTCTCAAAAACACAGCCAAAACAAGCAAGGAAACAGCGCGCGTTCCCAAGCACAATCAGGCCCTCTTTTGAATTCAAGAATGGGAATTGAGCCGAATTTTCTGATTGGCTCAAAAGGCCATACTATTTTCTGAGGCAACTGCCAACGTACTTACAATCAGCAGCTACCCGCCTACAATAGTCCTTTAAATCTGTCTCCCCCACCCCGAGCATTTCGTCTTTTCCTCCTCTTTTCCTCTTTCATTTCCTCTCCATTCCCGTACCACAACGCATCATCAACAAATACAGATCCGATCGACTTTGGTCATCAACATCATCCATCTCCATCACTAATAAACATCTTCCACATCAACATCATTCAATATGACTGGACGTAAGTGCATCTCTATTGATTTTTAGATCTCGTGCAGTGCACACGCCACGTCGCCGTCGAGTCATTGGTGGCTGGCGTGGGTGATGCATCGTCGGTCCTTGGTGATAGTGGGGCGATGGTCACAACCTCATGCCGGCAATACGCGTCGCGTATCCATTCCAATATGGAACACGATACTACCCATGCACTGCATCTTGCTATTCCTTATCGCTATTATATACATGTATAACTAACATCGTCTCTACATAGGCGGCAAGGGCGGCAAGGGTCTCGGAAAGGGAGGTGCCAAGCGCCACCGAAAGATTCTTCGTGACAACATCCAGGGTATTACCAAGCCCGCTATCCGACGTCTCGCTCGTCGTGGTGGTGTCAAGCGTATCTCAGCCAGTACGTGATCCTCATACCTACAGATAGCCGGTTCCATAACGACACAATGCTAACCTTCATCTACAGTGATCTACGAAGAGACCCGTGGTGTCCTGAAGTCCTTCCTTGAGGGTGTCATCAGAGACGCAGTCACATACACCGAGCACGCCAAGCGCAAGACAGTCACATCGCTCGACGTCGTCTATGCTCTCAAGCGCCAGGGTCGCACCCTGTACGGTTTCGGAGGTTAAATTGCCCGAATGGTTCCTCCAGCATCCGTCTATATCTTTGCGGCTTTCTCGTCTGCAGCAGTCTACACAACCTGGCGTAGATCACTTGCTTGGAAGAGGCGTAAGGTTCATCCCTAGACGGTAGGGCATCTTGGTTTCGATATTCTACACGGTTCTGCATGGTACACAACACATTGTGATAATAGGCGTTGGTGGTTCTGGGTTTGCTCTGGTCTTCGAGATGAATTGATTGCCCATGAAGGAAGGCTTCGCGAAGAAGATAGCCCATAGTGCACAGATGAATTTATGCATGCCTTGAGCATTGCGATATGAACACAATATTTCGCCTAGTCGTGATAACAAATAGTGATGTATTTTGCCATTAATAACTCATTGGTATCTTGAATCTAACTCGCCGGTCCCGAACGCCTATCTAACCAAATATTGATATGCTACCGCGGTGCTATCATCCCAATGCCAAACAATGGTCAGCAGTAAAGCTCCTCTACATACGCATACAGCCTGTACTATTCAATAGAGGTAAAGCTGCCTAGGGGACGGTATCATAAATACTTGCGGCCCGCAGCGGCGACGCGTTGGCGGAAGACGGGGCTACGAACTTCCATGTTGACACGATAGAAGGGGCTCATGATGGCCTTGACCCAAGACTCATAGACCTCGAGCATGAAGGCACGTACGGCCTCCTCGGTCTGTGGACTCGTTGGGTTCGTGGCAATGGTAGACGTTGAGGACCGGGGAGTAGTCGTCGAGGATACGGCGGAGGAAGGCGGCTGGTGCAGGAGCATGAACTTCACATTCCCGCCCGTTAGGAAACAGGATACGTAGTTGTTGAAAAATCGATCGATGCACTTGAGATACCTATCGGGGCGTGCGATGTTAGCATGAGGTGAGGCCTTATGTATGAAGCTAGAGTGTAGAAGTAGAGAGAGCCCTTGTCCTGCGCTTGTACATACATCTGCCCTGTCCCCCACTGCACCTCTTCTACTATGTCCAGGCTGCTGTGTACGATGAACTGGTTCATGTGCTGCGCTTGCTCGGGGAAGCGCGCCTGGCCGTCGCCGCCGGCCTTCGACGTGCCGAACTCGTACTCGAAGAGCGGGTTGTCCTGCGTCCCGACTATGACGAAGTAGTAGGACATGTTGGTTGGTTTCGATATTCCCAGTGTTCCGTTCCGGGGCTCTGAGGTTTGATGACTGTCGGCGTGGTAACAGAGAACTGCTTCGTTCTACTTATCGATCATTTGCGAGAGTTGTTCTTCAGGCTCAGCCATCGACAATAGACTGGTGGTGTTGATTGCGCTCTGCAGAAGGAGATAGAGTCGCTTGAGCCGGGTGTTGCGATAAGGTAGCTTGTAGGTACTAAATCTACAGTGGGTCACTGGCCCCAGAGCGGCGCTCGCTCAACGCACGTGGGGCCGGCCTGTCGGCGCCAACGAGCCCCAGCTTTTACCCCGAAACTTTTCAATTGCAGGCAATTGAACGAACTACACCACTCTCAGCGGTCGACACCACACGTCACAATGTTCGGCGCCTTTAGAGCGACGAATGCCTTATCAGGCGGTCTTTTATGGTGCGTCAAGATCCCTAGTCCATCGGAATTCGCACAAGCACAGGAATTAGACCCCAGGAGCTATCGCCAACATGTTCAACCATGTCCCAAACTAGACGAGGCGACGATCTGCGATGTTCTTTTATTTCGCTAACCTTGGGGGTTGCTGTTTGTAGGAAGACCCCCTGGCGACTGTCGCGATTCCAAAAGGCGCGGCAACGAGAACGCCTGCGAAACGTCGATGCGGTGGTAGCGACGGTTGACCGGGCGCTGGCGAAGAAAGGCGAGACGCTGAAGGCTCTCGATGTATGGAAGGAGACCATGCCCAGCGAGGCCGAGATGCTGCCTAAGGACAAATACACCATGTTTGACCGGAAAGAGAAGAGGTATAGGAAGGGCATACACAGTAGGTTTCTACTAGAGATCACTATTGATGGAGATGTTGCTGATCCCCGGGTTCCCTCTTGCAGAACTACCGAAATGGACGAGAGTGTCACAACGAATAAACCCGCCGGGTTACTAAAGCGATTATAATAAATACATTAGATTGGGACTGCGAAATGAGGCGGTTTCTACAAAGGTAGATCGGGATGCACCATGGATAACTCTGATGGCAGTTCTAAGGCAAGATACAGCCCAGGTCGAGCTTATTCAAAGATAGCCGATTATATGTACAATACTGTACAAAACAGCGGAGGTCTTCAGGTCGCGATGCAAGCTACCAACTTGTACACACCACACAAATAGAAGAGATCTACCGTATTGATAGAATGAACTCCTAAGTTTATATCATAACGCCATGACTGATAATCAAAGGCTCTCTCATATGAGAGGTATGCGTGTGTAGTGTACATGTATAGATATAGACCGTGCTCAGGCACTAGGATGACGGAGATTTCTTCAGCGATGATTCCTATCGAAGCCGCCCGTAGTCCTCTTCGTTGTGACCATCTTTCTCGCGATTCCTCTCTGAATCACGCATCCTCTCTGACTGGATAGCCCTGCCTAGGCCGCCCCTACCCTCATCGAAGTCATCGCGATACTCATCTCGTACCTGTCCACCCGACTTGCCGCGACCGTACTGACGGCCCTCTTCGAACCCCGGGTCCAGGTCAGTACGGATGATGCGCTCGTCTAGCTTCGTGCCGCCGATGTACTTCATGCAATCGAGGGCGTCTTGATGCGTGTAGTACTCCACGAAACAGAAGCCGCACGGCGTCTTCTGGAATCTGTCGAGTCCCATGACCAGGCGCTTGATCTCACCGCATTTTGAGAAGAGCTCATATACCTGCTCCTCTGTTGTGTAGAATGATCTATGCGTAGCTTGGTTAGCATCTTCAGTCTCTCGAGTGGCATTGAGTTGATATGCCACCGCTTTTCCTTCAATGCTATAGTGGGTATCCAGGAGCTGCTGGGAGCCTGTTGACTAACCAAGCCTAGCTGGGATAGAAATATAAAGATACAGACAGACTGAGGATATACTGACAAGTTGCCGACGTAGAGTGTCGTGGCGTTCTTTAAAGGATCCTCGGGTGGCTCCTCTGGTTTGGCGTCGGCCATGTCCGTATCACCATCTCTGCCATCCCTTCCATCACGTCCATGATCATTCCGTCTCCTCTTATTATTCTACGCCTTGGGGTTAGCCAATTCAAAGTCCTGATGTGGGCTGGTATAGCATGAATGAGATGCGATGAGAGCTCACTCACTCGGCTGTGGTAGTAGGCACTTGGTGCATCCAGCCGGTCAACGGTGGATCGGATACCGGTGCGCATGCTGAATAAAGCCTTTTCCCTCCAGCGATAAACCCGTAGTCTCGTCTATTTCCCTGCAAAATGTCTGTATGTAACCCGAGATCCCGATGTAATTAATTATTGTAGGAAAGGCTGAGATGAGATGGTGACGACAAGAAGGCTGAAGGAGGCCGATGTAGTTTCCACTTTTATTTGGCGGACAAGTACAGTGGATACCTAGCGTTCCTATGTATTACATCGGTATCGCGTTCCAAGACGCGTTCCTGCCAGACTGCTAAGAGCTCGCGCTAACGCAGGTGCTGGCCCCAGGTCCGCTTTTTGTTTAACCAAAATTCTAGAACAGAGCGAGCTACGGTACCTGAGAAGTACACTCTAAGCTGGAGGAGCTTCTGCAAGCATCCCTGAGGAATAACAATCTTGCATCTTGAACATTTTGCTTCATACCTGCAAGTCAGTCCGATCCTTCTGCACTTTGGGGATTCCAGCAGACCACAACCAACCAGAAATGCACTCCGTCTAACTCTTGCGCCACTAGTCCGCCTCATTTCATTCTATTCCATTCGAAATGCCAAAGATAAAAGCTTATACCCCCGCCTGGCTTTCTAGCCCTTCGCCTGGCCATGGGCTGTTCGCGCCCAATCCTAACGACGCCCAGAGCATACCTTCTTATGCCTCCGCTGCTGCCTCCGCTCTTGGCCCTCGCCGAACCATCGCAACGAGAGGAACCGAGGTGTTCGTCGCCGTAGGGAAGGAGATCCGATGGGGCGACTTGGTATATCTGAAAGAGAGATGGCAAGAGAAAGCAGCCCAGGGCCGGGGGGGTGTTCACATAAAGCGCGAAGGCTCAGGCGAGATAGACGACGGCGATATAATCAGGGAGTCGGTTGAAAATGGGTGCGCGGAAGGCTTTCGGGTCAGTATCTCGCACAAGCTATGACCGTGTGCTGTCTAACGCTTCACAGACAATCAAACCTCCTGCGATCGGCAGTGATATCCAGCAGCTCATCATTTCCCCCTACGCCAACTTCATGGCTATTCTAACGACTCATACCGTCCGCATCATCCTCCTGCCCGATCCATCTCACCTTACAGCCCCAAGCCTCGATGCCATTAAACCAAAGTCGTGGTCCCTTGGCCCTACCACTCACGCCAACGACCGCTCGCCCATCGCTTCTGCCCTATGGCATCCCCTCGGGGTGAACGGGTCTGCGCTAGTAACAGTCACAACAGACGCCGTAGTTAGAGTGTGGGAACTGTCGCAAAAGGATCGGCAGACGTTTGATACGCCTACTCTGACGATAGATCTTAAGAAGCTTGCTGACGGCACATCGCTAGATCAGAATTTCTCTGCTAATGATGTTGCGTTTAAAGGCTTCTCTCCGGACTCCTTCGAGATGGACGTAGCGGCAGCAGCCTTCGCAGCAAGAGGATCTGGGGGTTGGTCTTCAATGACCCTGTGGATCACTATGAAGGAAGGAGATGTGTACGCCCTCTGTCCATTATTACCAAGTCAATGGGCTCCTCCTCCGACCTTGATTCCATCTCTTTCAATATCTATTGTCGCTAATTTGGCGGCAATTGAGGACGACCCAAACGTATCCGAGCAAGCGAAATTGTTAGCACAGCAACAGCTAGACTGGATGTCTGATCTTGATAATCAAGAACCTCGGGTCATCGACGGCCCACCTGGAGAACCACCTACTGAAGTATACAACAGGCCTTCACGACCTGGTATAGTACCACGCCTCCAAGGGCCTATCATTCTAGATATGAGCCCGAAGGGCGAGGACGAATTAGACGTCCACTTGACAGATATACACGTCATCGGTGAGAAACTCAACACTGACGAACTTATGTTTTTTGAAGATGAGGAATTAGAGATGGAAGATTTCGAAGCAGAAGGTTTGTCGCTATCAGTCATCTGCCTACTTTCGTCCAATGGACGAGTCCAGATCTGCTTAGATGTAGATGGCACGCAAGCCCAGTGGCTGCCACCTCGAAATAAGTCGAAAACGATGGGACGCTTAGTCGGTTCGCCAGCCTTGTTGACTTTCTCGACCCTTGACACCCTAAGCGCTGAGGAGGCAGCAGAAGAGGCATGGCCAGTCTTCAGTCCCGACGTAACGTCTCGGTATTCATTATATATCACCCATTCTTCTAGCATAACGTATATTTCTCTAGCACCTTGGGTTTTCCGCCTCGAGAGCGAGCTTCAGGGTGATTCGGAGGCAGGCTCCGATTTTAGGATTAATCTTCTCGTTAATGGCCAGGTTTCTACGCGAGAGCGACTCTACAATGGCCCAACTCAGGGCGATACGCAGACGCGCTTGAGTGCAGCAGTCGCAACCCGAGACCCAGACCTTGGTTATTTCCTGCTCTCTGCCACCCCGTTCGAGCCGATTGCTCTCATTTTTGATACCCCAGACGAGGACTTTGTGCCTATGCAATCAGCCTCACCATCTTTTGGCCAAGATGCCGAAGTCCGACCCTTGGAGTTTTTTGAGCCCCGCCCCGTTTATCAGCCGTCTCATGCATTCGATGAAAGCTCGGTACTCCCTGGGTTTATCGACCGGCTCCGCACAAGCCGACATAAGACAATCATGAACCAAGAAATTCGGTTGTCACCACTCACTTTACAGCTATTTACCGAGGTCCACCAGATCCTTAGCGATGAGACACACAGGCTTGGAGTTGCCGCTTCAGAAGTATTCCTACGTTGCGTAAGGCTCCAAGACGAATTAAAAGAGCAAATCGCGAAGGCGAACGAAGTTAAGGCAAGAGTGGAGGCTATCACGAACGAGGACCAAGTTGAAGAGGGCGAGGAACCAGAGTCAAGCAATGCCGCCATCGAGAGAAGGCTGCAAAGCGCTAAAGAGAAAGGGGAAGCTCTAAGTCGACGTTTGGAGACAATGAGGAAGACGATCAATAAGGCTATGAATCGGGAGCTTAGCCAGAAAGAGCAGGAATGGGTCAGAGAGGTCAAGGCTTTAGGTTCTGGCGTATTCGGATCAGCGCACCCTGCAGATGGGCCAAATCCGGCCAAGCAGTTCATGGACAGGTACCGGAAGATTACGGAGCTGAAAGATGAGCTTGAGGAACAAGCCAAGGCGCTCGATATGCCGGCTAGCGAAGAAGAGGACGATTCAAGCCCCTCGAGGGATGATCTACGCATTCCATCAGAGCTCAGACGGGCAAAGGTCAGCCAAGTCAAGAGCCTTCTAGAGCGAGAGACGGCATTAGTCCAGGCTGTAAAGTCAAGGCTGGAGCGTTTAACCGTAGCCGGGTAGAAGGCACCAGAAACTCGAGAGGTTGGTTCCGTTGGTCCTTATCAAAGAATGTATGGTGTAAAACGATTATCCGATTTATGTCAGCACAAATGCAGAATGATTGGCCCTCAGCAACATAGCGTAACGTTTAACAACCCCTTTGAGGTGGTCAGCATTCGTGGTGCTTCCATATCGGTCAATTTCGATACTGTGGCGTGTGTGGGATGTAGTCCGGCTGATAGTGCCTCACTCCCGCATCATTGGCCTCGCGAGTATCTAACTAACAATGCGCTTTTTTCGGTGGCTTTTGCTCAAGTCCACATCACACTACATACATTTTACGCTAAATGAAAGGTGACAAGTCAAATCCAGCTGTACCGCATCCGTCGTCTGGCTAGTGCACAAGTATAAATACGTCGCTTCTTCACTTCTATCCAAATGACTCTCACGGCGGGGTGGGGAGAGGGGGGGCTGTAAGGGGAATCAGGGGTGTGTCGTATTAAAGACCGGGAACCCCCCAAACGTTCGCCTCACTTTTTTCTTTAGTTTCCGACGTCATCCCCAGGTAGGCTACGCGCACTGCGGGTGAGTGAGTGTCTTCACCTCCTAGCTTGCATCCAGCCGAGTTCCTTGGAATCGGACTTTAAGATGTTTTCTTTTCCTTGCCTCAAGTCGTGGCCTTATAGTATCCATGTTGTTGTGAGGGACTTTGAGGCGCTCTAGCGATGGGCATTTGCACCAAGGCATAGCTACCTGCCGACTTCCAACGGGCAAGCGGCAGGTATCCGATGTCACTTCAAGTATGCCGGCTGTGTAACTCTCTGGCCAATTCCAATTTCCGTGGAGGAGGTATCATTCTATACAGGCAGGTCTCACCCAAGGGAGCATGGTCTGACGCTTTGTACCGTGTAGGCCTTGGGCCCCTTGTGTGTGTTTTCTTACGTTCTGTTCTCGGGGCTTAAGTTATGGCCCAGAAGGCCGGCGTATGATAGAGCAGTTTTGTTTTACGTGTGTTACAGTAACGCACCACGGCCCGCCATACTCCTGGGCCAGAGTCTTGTAAGATGCACAAGCCTCACGGAACCAATGGTTGGGATTAGGTATGATGCACAAAAGGAGCGTGGCTGCAGGGAGCCATCACCAGGCGGACCGATTCCTATATATAAAGCGAGATGCGCCTCCGGTGTCTCCGACCATGAGAACTGAAATCATCCGCTCCCATCTTCTCCCTCGATGCTAGTATACCTACAAGAGCCCCCAAATCCGGCTCATACTCGTCTTCAGCACCTACCATATACCACCATGGCCCCCAAATTGCCACCCTCCTCACCTCTAGTGTTCGACAGTCGAACACAGATCATAGGTCAGTCCTACTGCTACACTGTTTCTTACCTAAGAGGAATTCATCGTTCTAATTGGTCAATTCCAGAAAACTGCGAGTTCCTCATAAGCAAAGATGACATAGTCCAAGTGATCACCAGTAGAGATGCTAGCCAGAAGCTCTTCAGAGCGTATGCAGTGCGGTGCAATGAAGGTTCTCGCGAGCTCTTTCTGGCATCGGCACCTTGTGAGGATGCCCAAAAGGCCGTAGAGTCTCTACACGCAAAATCATCCGAAGCAATTCACAACCACATCTTGGCAAACGGCTTCGGGGGTCTCCGCGATTCGAAGACAACGTTGCTTGAGCCCAACTTGGATGACGACGATGCCGCCTCCATCATCTCTGGCAACTCCGATTCCTCGACTGCCGCCTTTTCCGAATGGGGCAGTTCTGGTGACGAGGCTATGATGCTCAAACACGCGGCAGATACCGCGGGCGCACCTAAAGATAGACAACGTCGCCATAGTAGCCGTGCCGTGGCAGCCCCCAATACGCACGAGCCAGTGGGAGGCTCGCGTTCAAGGGCAACGGTCCGAGAATTCTCTGACTACGCAAGCCCGGCCCCCCCACGTGTCCGGGATGTACGCCCTGCCCGTTCTCGTTCGCCCTCGTTTGCATTCAGACAAGCAGTACCGCCGCCACACCCTGTGCATCCTGGACAGCCTAGCTCGGATGGCCCCCCCGGCCCGCCGCCCCCGCCGCCTGCGATGCGAGGTATGGGACCATCCCCAGTTTCTCACCCTTATCCGCCAGGCAGGGCAGGAGTTCCAGCACCTCCCCGTCCGCAGAATGGTATGAACCAACCGATGCCACCAATGCCCCCAGCGCAACCCTTCACCTACTTCCGTCCCCCTGGGCATTTCGCAGCGGCATCCCCTCCCCCGCCCCCGATAAGCCAAGGGGTCCTGCGACCTGGTAAACCATCTGGCCCCAATCCCTCCGGCGGCAACAATGGCAACAGAAATAGCAATGGTAGCGAAAGCAACCTATCTCGGCCCTATCCCGTCATCTACCCCACCATACAACTCTACGCTGTCCGCATGACGGTGCATTGGCTACGTCACGGCCAGCACCGCATCATAGCCCAGTGCCACGCGACCCGCGAATCGCTACAGAGCGCGGCGCTCGCTGACGTACGCATGAACCCGGGCGCCTTCACCACTGACATGAAGCCAAGCCCCAACAGCAGCAACAGCAGGGATGGCGAGCGCCCGAACTTGAGGGCCCAGGTGCGCCAGGCCATGTTTGGCAACGAATTGTACGACTTGCGGGCGTTCCACGGCCAAGACCTCACGCGTCTCTTCCGCGCCATGGGCTCGGACGTCACCATGCCGTCCTTCGAGGTCGTCGTTGAGGACGTCTCTCGCAATGGAGAAGACGATGATGATGATGACGACAACGAGGACGACGATGACGACGAGAGCATCCGCGGACCTACGAACGCGATGAAGGATGACATCTATTATTGAACAGGCCCCTAGCCATCACCGCGTATCTACTACCACAGACAGGGCGGTTGGAGCTTCCAAAAGCGTGCGGGAAGGCGTGGTTTGTGTGACTACAACTACGAGACCAGGATCATGGTTTTCTTTGAGAAGCGCTTCAACACGCTTAGCCCAGTTATCCAGCCCTGTGCGCCCCTATTCATCGAGCAATATGCAGGCCGTCCACAGGCTCGGTGATTTCATTTCCATTGGACACTCGTTTTTACCCCTTTTCCTCGACTCTCTAATTTCTTTACGGCGAGGGCCCAATCAAAGAATGAATGAATGTATGATGTCAACTTGTTGTGTCGATACAGCGGGCGTTTCTCTACTGTTTTCCCGTAACTCGAGTTATTTCACGAATTTGCACTTTCGTTACAGAACTACTTACGTAGACGGAAAACATTGGTGTAGCAACGCAGTCGGTCTTGTCAGTTAGTTTCCTTCCTCGCCACTTTAGACTGTTATCTAGGCCTTATGACAATAAACAAAATTATGATCTCTCTCGTTGCATTGAAGATACAATTGTTACACGATTTGTGATATGGGCTGGCTCTGATATCGCTTCAACTAACTAGTCTAGTGTAGTTGGTTGCTAGTTCGTCTCGGCTGTATTCATGAATTTGCCACACAATCGCCTCGTTTCTTGAAGCCCAGACTAATACCAAGGTAACCCTCCTCATCTACAGCCCAATACGGGTGGCGTTATCGCGAACTATTGAGTTTTGGGTTGAAGTATTCGCCCTGTTTATATATAAGTAAGTGATCGACAGCAGGTGATTCAGGTTTCATCCGCCAAACTCCGAGCTAGTCGGGATCAGGGGTTCACGATTCCTCGGTAGTTGGAGGCTTAGGTTATTGTTAGTTTCATTTTTAGTCCACCACCACTAGGCTAGCCACTCGTTTCTTCAATTCCAGTCTAGGATTTGGAGCAATTATTTGGGTTGTGGGTGGGACAGGGCTACAAAAAAAAAAAAAAGGACGCCAGGAGCCAGGCTCTCGGTTCCAATAAGGCATGTGATTGTGGGCAGCAGAATTCAACCACACAGACTACCTCTGACTTGCCCGGTTAGCTCAATTAGGCAGAGCGTGAGACTCTTAATCTCAAGGTTGCGGGTGAGTAGTGCTGAAGAAATTGAAAAGATATATTCAAAATACTAATCCTGTGCCATAGGTTCGACCCCCGCATTGGGCTCAATTCCTGATGCCTCCAAAGAAAAATAGGAGTGCAACCAATTTTTTTTTCTCTCTATTTTTTTTTCGTTAATTTTAATTGTCGAAATCATGTATTCTATTTTGTATGTCTTATTTTCATCGATTGGATGAAAAAGCGGAGGAAAAAGAAGGCAAGTGGCAAATGTGACAAGCGGCCTCAGCCAAGAATCTTGTCACGAAATCCAGATCTATTGTAGAGCGTTATGCAGCCCTACTGTCTCTGTATGCTGATAGGCAAATAAGTAAAGTAGTTGTTAAGTGGTAGCCGAGAGATCATGCTGCTTAGTGTTGAAACAATGTTCTCCATTTGCATAGACAAGATCCATGTCCATGTCCATCACAGCAATGCAACTACGTACCAACGCACTGGCAAGCACAGCAGGCATGATAACGCCCGCCAGACGTATAGCATGAGGGACCTAAGCACCGGGATAGCACGCATTCGTTTCTAACCAGCCATTCAATAAATTCATGCGGCCGTATAATCCTATCCAAACCCTACACGTCGACCGGTGTCACAATAGGCGGGGGATACTTGGCTTTCCACTCACTGGGGACAAATAGAGGACTGTCACTGTTGGCAGATGCAACATAGTACCAATTGGGGGTTATACTACATGCGTTTCACCTTTGACAGCCATGGCTATACCACCAGCCGGTGAGACTCGAACAACCGAGAACCACTCGTTCCTACGCACCACAGCACTGGCAGCGTGCCATCTACCAGGCGTAGCGAGGCCTAGTAGGGCGAGCACAATGACTCACATGAACGACGGCTAGATAGGCGGGAGGGAGAGAAGGGAGGGAGATTGGATGCTGTCCTCCGTTTGGCCTTGTTTTCCCTTCGACGGGAACGCCCGCGGACTGCTGCATGGAGCACACGTCCTTCCACTCCCGCCCGGTACCGGTTCTCTCGGGAACGGTGAGGCAATTCAGATCTTGTAAGCGGTACCAAAGATCTTACCTTACAGCGCATGGGTTATCTAGATCGCCATTGAATGAGGCGCAACACGTACTGCTATGTGATAGGGCAAAAGGGGGTGTACCGAGAGGATAGTTGGTACACTCCCTGTGGTATGTGTATTCAAATCTAAGACAAACATGGCGGTCAAGCGATACATCACTATCGTGGCTAGAGATCTGCTCGACATGTCAGATTAGAGAGATGCTAGCGTGTTTTTCTCGTCTACCCACGTTCCCGGGGCAAACATCTGTAATGTTTCAGGACTATCCGGGAATAATAGGGGTTGAAATATGAGGCTGTTTTGTTATCCGACTCCCTGTTCGAATCCTGCAGATATAACACGTTCTCACCTTTGGATAATTCCGGCACATCCGCTATCCGAAGCCGTCAAGCCGTGGAGGCCTTAATGAAAGCTACAGGGCTCTTTACTCATCTGACATGTTCACCTAGAATATCAGGCGAGGCGCGCCCCAGATTGCGTAAGGATACGAGTACCTAACGTGCAGAAATTAACGCCCAAAGGACCGAGCTGCCTCGCGAGTAACGAGCGGACAAGATATCTTGAAAACATTCGAGGGATGATCCGACATATCTCACGTCACTTCCATGAATAGACTCGGAAAGGGGCATGGGTCAGAATGATCATATCTTAGTTTCTTGCCCGGCTATGCTAGGCACGAGAACCGTACGTTCTATTCTACAGGAAAGCATGGCAATTTCCTCTCATCTTCCGCGTTGTAATCGTCCGCATTGCCTCGTCATCACCAGTGTGACCATGGATGCATGTTCTCATCTTATCCCCCTTTCCCATCTGTCGTCGAAACGAGGTTGGGTTCACGGAATATAGCTAGCCTCTCCGGCTAGAATTGATGGCTGAGAGTAGCATAGTATTATGCGAATATCTCTCTTCCCCCTAAAGCCGGATATCTAGCAGTGCTAGGTAGACATTGAAGAGATAGGGGCGATTTTCAGAGGTCGTATTCAACCCGATTTTTCAAGGAGTATAGGCAAAGGAAATTGGCAAGACATTTCGTTGATTAGGGGTTCAAGAGCTGTTGGCCTAGCTCTATTTATGAGGTTTTTGTGTGCTTCTGGAGGCGTTAGTCTTTTTTCATTGCTCGTTTGCGTTGAGGGGACTGACGTACCTGTTCATGTGCATCGTTTGAGGCTCGAAGTTGTCCTTGCGATGCGCACAGCAGTAAAGGGCAAGAAGTTTAATTAAAAGGAAAGGAAAGGATGTAGTGCAAGAAACGTTTGCCCATTTCCCCATGGACTATGAAAGGGGAGGGTCGGTGTAGTAGACAGCTGCATCGTGAGCCTCGACTGCGCCGTTATGGAACTCGCGTAGTTTTTTTTTTTTTTTTTTTACCGTGTTCGTTGTGCATGGCGAATGAGCTAAAGGAAGCTGGATAGCGACAGAACCGCGTCTCGTTACTATCGTTTATCTCTCCCGGCATATCCGTCTCTTCTTCTCGTTGTCTTCTATGTAGTCCTCGCCCATTTAGGGTTATGGAGGTAAACAACAAATGTGACTATAACGGCATGGACAACCGCCAGTAAGAGCACAAAGTCCGGGAAGTCAAGTGAGTTTCTCGGCTCTAATAAGATTGAGGGAACTGAGGGTAGAGGCCACCATTAGTATAATGAGTCTCTTCGACGACGGGGTCCGCCGTTCCCATCTGCATTTCTGCCAAGTCAGCAGCCGTGATGCCGGGCATATACATCGGAGACAGGGGCGACATAGGTGTATCAAGGAAACTGCCGTAGTCGACCTCTCCGTTCTGTGGCGGTTCGGGGTACTGATAGTCCGGTGCATATGGGCCTGTATTCATCGGCAAGACAGATACCGAATAATTAGCTTGCTGGTCCACCTCATAGGTGCTTTGATGCGGCTCGGTATAGTACTGGTAGGCAGGTGTGGCTGCGTTCATTGGCGTATCGGGCCTGGGACCCATTGGATGGATGCTTTGTCGTAGGCCCTCATGGCCGAAGAAAGCTGGAGAGGCCGGGGGATAGTACCAAGGTGACGGGTTTGGGTGGCCGTAATAGCTAGGCTCCGGTCCTGGGACTCCATATCTTGCCGTGTTGTATAAACCAAATGGTTGCTCAGTCATCTCTCCATATTGTACAGGAGGCGGCGGGGGAGGTGGGGGGAGAACAGGGACGCTGCGCCTGTTCCGGCGATGAGGCGGGAGGACCGGCTTTGCTCGGCGGGAGCGATTGCGGGGCGACTGAGCCTTTGAAGCTGAGGTAAATGTGTTAGGGGCTTTCTGGTTTCGTCGACTATAGCCAGGGTTTGTAATCCGTCCTCCTTCGTTACCTGCAAACGATTCCGCGTTTTTCCGGATAGGAACAACGTCTACAAGGTGGGTATCTAGCAAACAGTAAGAATTAGTATCATGACTCGAATACCGGGCAATATCAAAACGGGCGCAGGATGCAGAGAATCGAATAAGGGCATCGGCCTAAAGACCAGATATATAAGTTTACCTTTTTTCTGGCTCAGGAAGTCATCGACCCGAGTGTGGAGCCGAAATATCTCTGCGTCAGAGATATTCGGATTCCGAAGTCTCTCACGGTGAATGAAAGTCCACCTGTAGAATTCATGGTTGAAATCACGGCAAAAGCGCTGGAACGCGTATCTCTTCGATCGCGTGACCCGGAACGGTGCCGACTGTCTCTTGATGTACTCCATGACAGACGCGTTCTTGGTCTCGATGAAGTCCATGAGTTCGCGTATGTCGTTGGCTGGGATGTCGCGCTTTTGCCCGCCGTACATGCTATAGAGAACTTCGTTCAACTTTCTGGCGAACTGGAATGCCCAGTCTTTAGCACAGTCATCTGGGTCATCGCTGCCCATCTTTCTGCGGCGAGCGCGAATCTTGAGCTTCTCCTTGACGGTCGCCAGGTGTTCGTGCTTGCAGACCAGAGAGCAGACTGTGTCTAGTTCGAACTGAGTCCATTCTCGTATGTTAGGGTCAGGCATTTGCTCGGAACTTTGGGAGGTCGGGGGGCTATCTTCATAGGATAGGGATGATCCAAGAGTTTCCGAAGAACTCGCCATCGTGTAAACCGGCGCTGCTATGAGCCTGCCGCAGGGGATGTACGTGTGGAAGGGAAGTTAGCAGCGATGAAGAAAGTGAGATATGGTCTAGACCAAGTAATGCCTTGATGATATGTGTCAGTTTAGCACCGCGGAGTACCGCAGATATATAGTAGTAGGTACGGAAAAGCCTCGAACTGTATGTGTAAATGATGAAGTATCAAGCGTTGCATCAGTAGTTCGAGGGGGGGCAAAGCATCGAGCGTGTTTATTTCAGTGATTTACTTAGTTGGTCGATGGGAAGTATTGTGTTAGGCGGTTTTGGGATCGAGATGTAGGTGGAAGGTATGTGTAATCTGGCTCTCCTTACAAGAGGAAAAGGTCAGTGGCGGCAAAGCGCCGAAGAGGGATCGTGGAAGTTGTTAGAATTGGAGTGGCAGGCGCGGGGTACGAGGAGGTCACCTCTTGGTTGCTAAGAAGGTAGCTGGTAGATAAGGCGGGTGTATGATGATCTGGGGGATGTTGGAGGGTGAATGGAGTGTAGTGACACCGGTCGACGTGTCCGACATCCAGCGTTTGGATAGGATTATACGGCCGCATGTATGCCCTTATTGAATGGCTGGTTGGAAACGAATGCGGAGATGCTATGCACCATGCCTAGAGTTCCTGATACCTTGAGAGGAAATCCAAAAGCTTGAATTGCTTCTTGCCTTGTGAAAGTTGAGAAGGAAGCGAAACAAGTTGGGCTGTATAGTAGAAAGTGAGGTTGGAGTCTTGTGGGGGTGTGTTTGGGTACAAGTGAGAGGGGAGAAGGAAGGAAGGAAGAAGAGGAGATAGGTGATGAGCAAAATATCAGTGGGCTGTAGGCCAAACGAACGTGTACATGGGCAAGCCTGTGGGAAGGAGGACGATGTCATCCTCAGCATCATGAGGAAGGTTGGCGATGTACCTGGGTCTCGAGTAGCTGGTGACTCGGAGCATCAACTCGGTTTGTTTACACTCATTCACCTGCCTGTGTCGGATGAACACAATACTGGAGCATGAACATAATATTGGATCATGAACCGACCTCGACTTCTCGGTTCCTATCACGCACAAGCAAGCCAGATAACAAAGGAAGTTATGAATATATCTATATTCTACGTGAATTGCTCTTTCAGTTCCGTCCAGAGTGGGAACCGAGAAGAGATTGATGCTTAATTAACGCGGCTCATTACTCCTGTTGATGGCAACCATGTTTACAGAAAAGTATACGTCGAAGGTTCTGAAGGTAAGATATATAATGGTAGCCACGAGCGAGGGCTAGTGTTGCTGGTTGTAGGCTAAGCATGACCCCGAGCTAAGAAGAGATCAGTGCTTGATGCTGTTATAGTATGAGTATGGTAAGAGCTGAATCTATGGGTGCTGGCTACTCTACTAGATATTATGATTACCTGATTACCTGAGGGCGCCTATGACGGATATCGACCGGTATAAATTATAAATTAGCTTACGCGGTTGGCTTGTTCTGTAAACTAGAGGATGGCATCAACGTCTGTACCGCAGTGTGGCTGTACTCTAGGGGAGTCGATGGGCATGGCTAGATTGACAAATGTTATGTGATTGATGGGTATTATTTAGCTGGCAAGTCAAGCAGCACTTGTTTTTCTCACTGATTGCTACTACAATATGTATGTTATGCTGATAGTATATTCATAGAGAAAAGTTGGTTTCTCAGGATTCTATGCTGGGGGTGCTATTTCACCATGATCCGGTAAATCATTTGTCCTAGGTAGAGATTATCCTAATCGTCAGCTCTATCGCCTGCAACGCCGCCCAAATGCTGCAATGTCGTCATATCTCCGTCTCGTGACCTACATGTCATTGTTGATAGCTTAGTATATACCCTGGGTGCGATATTGGAAGGTGTCATAACTGGAAAAATGTTAGCACGGTGATCTCGTGGGGAGAGACGAGGCACCTCACAGTCGTGTATAGTAGCTACCAAGCGATTTAGCAATTAAATCGGTCTCAACGAAGCTTTCGGCTTCATCGGCGCTCAGGTGTAGTTGGAAGCGTTGCCTTAAAGCTGCCGTTGTTTGTGCAATACCGGCTGAATAGCATGGCATTTTTGAGTCCCTTCCCATCATGCTGACGAGATCTATTATGTTGTCTGCGGACCGGCGAAGCGCTTTATCAAGTTAGCGGAATCCTCGTCGTTAGAGTCACGTGGCGGGACTTACCTTGGAATGCTTGTTTGCATAACGTTTTGTAATCCTCAAAATCCGAAGAACCGACTCCGCCTAATACATCGACGTATTCCTGAGTGAGTTTGAAAGGGGCGGCTTCGAACCCAACCGACCCAGGCGAGTTCGAGAGCATAAATCCAAAATCGATATGGATGATATGCCCTTCGTTATCGATGAGGACGTTGCCATTGTGGCGGTCCTTTAATTGGAGAATATACTGTATCATACTGTATGCGGCGAGCGAACGCTTGAACGCATCTACGGCGCTTTTATATGGGTTGCTGTCGGGTTTCCCAAATGTTTTCACCCAGTGGTCCTTCAGAGTTGCAAATCGCCTGCGAGGGTTCACGCCGGAGTCGATTGACGACAACGTCAAACTACGCTTCAAGGAGTGTAACGAGACACCATTAGTAATTGTCTCAATAAGCCCCGAAGACTCGCCGGTGACTAGGATTTGCATGAGTTTGACCCAGACCGGCACATCCGCGTCCACCCAAATCTTGTGACACACTTGGATCAGTTGGCATGCGAACGCTTCTTGTCTGAGGTCGGACCCTGTCTTTACAATAACACTGACGAGGTCCCAGTTTTTCATCCAACCGTATGGTGAACTTTTGCGAATACGTTCCTTTTTGACGTGCCACGCTTCACCAAATACAGCGGCGCTTGGATCATCACGATCACCCTTTTTCTGAACACCTCCGGTCATGGCATCGTTTTCCATCCTGGCAGCGCCCGCCGTTGGATTGTTGCCAGCTGTAAATTCGTCATCGAGCTCACCTTCGGAAATTGACGAGGTTGCGCTTGCTTTGGCGATGATCATGTCGAAGGTAGGTCCTTGGCCGTCGTCTAAATCGAAACTCTGTTCCTCTAGACTCTGCATACTAGCAATGATCTTTGATCGAATAGCGGCCACTTCTTGCTTGGGTCGCTTTCCACTGGTCGCGTCTAACTGTGCCAGCATTTGTGAGGCTGTACGCATATGGGTTGCTAATGCCGAAAAGTCTGGCTGTTCATGCGTATTCCGCTGCCCCGAGAATCCTATTCTTTGTAAGGACCCAGGGCTACTAGATCTAGACATGGATGTGACAGAATCACGCGGCGTGGAATCTGAGGCCAAATTTGTGAGGCCATTTGGCATAGACCGGCGACCGACTAACTTTCCGTTCTTCTTATCATGAACTTCCTCATCAAAAGCTTTGAGCATAGGCGAGCTTCCTAAATCACCGGAGGTCGGCTCGAATACACTGTCAACTTTATCATTTTCTAGTGAAGTGGACCGTTCACTAGCGGGTGTCCGATGAGCCTCTGATAGATCAAATAGCCGTTTGCGGCTGTTCTGTTCTGAGACCAGGGTACTCAGTAAGCGTTGGTTGTCTACTGAATTAGGATCAAAGGTGAAGTCATCTCGAAGAATTTCGATCATGAGTAGAAACGGAACTTTCTCGGCACTGTTGAGCACTGTGGCTTCAGCGGGATTCACCCTGACAATACGATGATGCCGACTCTTTGCGGGAGAGCCATCGACGAGTGTTGGGGGACAGAGAACCGGAATATCTAATTCTGCAGGTAAGTCTCTACCGATGAGTGCAAGCTCGGCCCGTAGAGCGCTAAGACGAGCTGGCTTAGGTACTATAACAAGCCTATTTGAGATATCTTCAAGTGCTGATAGGAACATCGTCTGTGTCCGGAAATAATTTTGTCGAAGAAGACTGCCTTTTTGATCTGGACTCATCTCGGCGACACTGAGAATAGGCTTCACATGATGCGAGTGCCTACGAGATATGGCTTCCGTTGGGCGTGGCAGCCTAGCAGATAGCGGGGTCGTAGGGCGCGTAATTGTTCTTGGAGATCGTATCTCAGGCAATGGAAGAGAAGAAGAACTCAAACGCGCTTCTAGTATTTTCGACTCTGTAAACTCGGGTTTTGTGGCTGCTTGAGTGGTCGCCATGTTGACCCCTGACGACGGCGCCGGTGAAGTAACAACGGTGCGTGGCGGATTTTCGGATGCGACAGCTTTCGCATCGTGAAGACTTCCTCCTCTGGTTCCATCCCGCTGACGCCGTGACCTCGTCGTGGAGACATTTACGGTCTGACTCCTTGCTACCTTGAATTGTGTTTGGTTCGTGTCAGAGATGACGTCGCCGGTCGGCTGAGCTTTCCGTGCTTGTGCGACGGCAAGCGGTCCGGCCCATTGCGATAATCTGGGTAGCCCGATGCTGGCTAAGACGAAGCTTGCTAGAACGGTAACCGGAAGAACGTTTTCTTTGATCCTCTCGTGCCTCACAGCGTCGGGAAGCCCGAACACAATATGCTGTACCTTATTGTAAACCCGCCGACAGGTCTTGAATGCTTGTGCTTGAGGTGTTGAGGAGAGGTCGCGCAGGTACGTCTGGAAGAGCCAAAATGTCTGAGAGGTTTCTTAGCAATTGATCACCAATCGCAACTGAATGGGTGACGACGAACCAGAAGAGCGGCGCTCACAGATTCTTCACATAGGTCTAACAAGAACTCTTCCAGCGCCATGGACTCGTTGTCGACGCTGATTATAAGGTGGCATAGTTGAGGCAGGAAGAACTCGATATCCTCGTACGGGAACTGACGGAGCTTGGAGCAGAGCACATAATGGATGCCAACATGATCTGCATATCGGCTGCGGATTCATTCACCCGGGTTAGATAGAGCTCGGTGTCGAGGGATTGCGAGGCGCCATTGACTCACGATAGGTATGAAACCGAGAGAAAGGGGTTCTGGTTGAAAACATCACTCTCGATAAATCGCCGGAGCAGATCCCACGACATAGCGACCGAACCGAACCTATGTAACTGGCGACCTATCGCTTCGCTTCTGCTGCTGCTGCTGCTGCTCTCTTTCTTCTCTTACGGCGGAGGGGACAAGTACCATGTCACCTGGATCGGGCTTGGAAGGGGGGCCGAGGAAGGGCGTCTACCATGGCTGCGGTTGTCGACAAGCTCAGCACGGCACGAGGGGACGTGTCGACGGTGTGCGCATCGCAGATCGCAGGCTCTAAGACAAGACAAAAGCGCGGACGGGGAGAATGACAGATGGAACTGGAATTGGAATCGGCCTATTTCGAGCAGGTGTCAAGATGGGAAGTACCGTTCCGACGACGCGTGCTAATGTGCCTGGGGTACCTAGCAGGGTTAGTCTGCAACCACCTGAGAGAGGTAAGGGCCCTATAGCTCCGTATCGAGCGTACTGTGGTTAGTAAATCAGAGGCAATTGGCTCGATTTGATGCCGTGAGCTCGCCTGCCGTCCATTCCGTGCTACCTACTATAATCGGTTAGAATCGTGCCTAAGCAACAATTTACTTTAGTCTTTAGACTAGCGTGCAACCTACACAACCTTGCGCTGATTGAGGATCTTGGAATAGTATCATCAACATACCTACCCGAACCAACAGTGATCGCAAGAATGTAGTCGGAACAAGACTAAATCAATTCTATTGCTTCTTCATTCTCTTCTTTTATATTTCTCCTCTTTTTTTCCCTCATAAGGATAAATTGTGGGCTAAAGTGGTCGTCACTCTATCTATCTATACCTTCCGTGAAGCAGTACTTATGGATGCCGTGCAATATTCAATGTTGTTGTCATACTAAAACCAGAGAGTTGCATATAGGCGCTCTTGTGCCTAGCGAGTCATCACAAATCGATATTACCTATCTATGGATGCAAAGTGGTCATCAAGCAAGTTCTTGTTCCACTATTAAGTCAAAGTTGTCAGAGCCTTGCGGAAGCCAGCGTTCACCGACTCCACTAGTCTGCAAATGTGCCAAAATGAAATTTGCGTTCGCGAGAAGGCAAAGCGATATCCCTTCTGATAATTATATGTACTGAGAGCGCCGTGGACCCTTGAACCACTAGTCTGTCCTGTAATGGTTCCTAATATTTACAACCCCATCGGAATCTACTTCCGTGCCATAAGAAAGCCCCAAACCGCCAACGCCGTTACCATGCTGCTCACTGTCGCTCATTACTTCTCAACGCCGAAATATAATACTAGCCGTAATAATGCCCGTGATCTTTGCAAAATAGAAGTAACCAACATAGCAGCGAGATCATGCCACCGATTTCTTTTTGCGGCCACCCCTTCCCTTCTTCTTGACTTCTCCGGCGTCGGCGTCATCGTCACTCTCACTCTCTACTTTAGTCCGGCCACTACCCCTGGCTCCTTCTTTCTCCTCGGTTACCTTGGCGACGATCTCCCTTAGGAAATCCCATTCGTTGGTAGAATCGATGGCCTGCTTCAACATGGGTGCGGTGATGCGTTTGGAGTTCTTGTCTTTGGCTACCTCCGCGCTCCTATGCACGAGCTGTACCATAAACAGTTCCAGCGCCTTCCCGACCGCGATCGGAGTCTGTTGCGCAACCTTGCCGACCTCCTCATCAGCTTGCATGATGCGCTTGATGCGCGCGGTAGGAAATTTCGTCCGAACGGGTGATTCCATGATCTCGGGCTCCTTCGCCACCTGGGCGACAGCCTTGCCGCGGGGCATGGTATTATTAGCGTTGGACGTCGGCGGGTCGAAATTTAGGGGTGGTTTTTGTAGTTGTTGTGATTGTTGCGGTTGGTGCGGATGATGTTGAGGGCCTTGGCTCGTAGGTAGGTGCCCTGTCGTATTAGGCGAATCGGCATACAACGAGTAATAGGAGGATGTAGCTTGTGAAGGATAGCCTGATTGATGTGGCGGCGAGTATTGTGGTTGCTGCTGTCGAGGAGGGTGATAGTACTGAGCACCGGACTGGTGGGGGTACGGGGATAGTGAATGTTGTTGGTTGTTGTTGTTGTATGCAAACTGCGGGTGTTCCTGGGGAGGTAAATGGTAGGCGTTGTGGTTGGTGATGGTCGTGGTCACAGCTGAGCCATTGCTAGCACGATTATTATTATAGTGGTGACTTTGATATTGGTAGTGGGGCTGTGGTTGGGTGAAATTGTGCGACCCTGTCTCAAAGGGTCGTTGTACTTGTGTTTGTACCTGTGTTTGCGCTGGAGGCTGCAAGGGATAGGCGCTCCCAGGTGCAGAGGTAACGCCGGGGTTTGGATAGGCGTAGTGGTTGAGTCGGGAGGACGAGTGGGTTTCTGGGCCCGAGTAAAAAGAGGACAAGTCTGGCGACTTGGGAGTATATGTGCTGTCTCCGGTCGTAGACATGATCCACCGCGTCTCTAGTCTATCTATTGTAGCGAAAAAGGAATCGGAAATAAAAAAGACCTAGGACAAAGCGACAAACAACCGACCGTTCTAGGAATTGTGGGGAAGCGGTGGTGGTCTTGAGGTCTTTCTCCAGTCCAGGTCTTGTTTGACCAACCTTTTCCTTTTTGTTGCCTTGCTTCGCTTCCACGTACGACTTCCAGGTACAGTACCGTTACAGACGGGTGTATCTGTGTGTACCGAAAAAGGCGACACTTAGTGTACTTCTCCCTTTCTTTGAGTGGCTGGTTTTAAATCAACACGCAGATGGAGGAGACAAACCCCTGCCTTCACGGTAGCTAGCCCGCCAGCGGTATTGGATGACAGGAAGAAATACACACACTTGCTACAGTCATACGAGCATGTGAAATGCAGTAGCGCAATCCAAAAACCGGGGATTGGCGGTTGCGAACACTGACGTTGTTGTTGTTGCTCCTGCGACGGGCAGAGAAGTGAGAGCTCAATGTCAACACGACTTCGACCACAACTTTTGAGGTCCTTATACACCTGGGCCGGCTGGCTGGATGAGAAGGCGGACTTATGTGTCCAACCCCTATACACGTGCACAACAGGGGGCTTAGGTGCAAGCAGGAACACAGCCTTCTTGGACGCAGTGGGGGTCAGGACGATAGATGTCCCGAACCTCTGAGAACCAAGAGCAAAAGAAATTCTCAAACAAACTTCTATTGGTTGATGGAGCTGTCCAGAAGAAGCAGTTTACGGATTCGAGGCATGCAAATAAATAGGGCTTTATTGCATACGGGACCCTCTCGAGGCAACAGTTTAGGTAAATGGCTGGCGAGAGAACCGGGGAGATAAGGCGCATATAAAGTGTTGCTTAGAGTTCGCGAAATTCCGAGGTGACGAGCAGCAAGCAAGTCGAATATTGAACTGCCAGGCGGTGAAAGTGGGGTGAGATGATGATAAGATAGGTAGGTGAGTGAGTACGGCTGGCTCGGGTCCTGGTCGAGGTGAGTAGTGTGGCGTAAGCTGGTCTGTGGTGACGCGCGCTTTTATGCTAATTTTTGAACCAAGGGCGCGGATGTGATAGGCCGCGGCGAGTGCCCACTGTTTTATATTCACCTAGGGTACCTGCTCATCCGGGTAGATCACTAGGTTACAGCAGGTACCTGCTGCCCAGCACAATACCGAAACGAATCAGGGGCCCCCATCCAGCAGTCCTGACAGCCCCAACAGCCGCCCGCTCATCCTACCTATGAATGGCGAAAGCACAGTCAGTACCTACGGTGCTAGTACCAAGGTACCCGTGCAGCCTAATCGGGCAACCAGCACCCAACCAGAATGGCCATGTACACAGTCCATTTGGATCTCCACCCGCATGTGCGCGCATCGCACTTTTTCCTCCCTCCTTCTCTACCGTACAGTCCGAACCCAAATGTCGCTCAAATACGCTCAGTATTGTCACTTCTAAATATAGGACGAATTATGGACGGAACAACAATGACTGATCATCAGTTAATCGATACTAAATCAACTGTTAAGAAATAATAGTTTAAGCCGGCGTCTTTGATTTCAAGGTGATTAAACATTGTCCAAGTGTTTACAAGTATAGCAAGTTCTGCTACGGTATGTTACCACGCTATGGTCATCTCCACTTACATAGCACCTCCATTAGTCATTCAATGTTGCCTTACCACTGCCACCGACTTCAAAGTTACCTACAGCATACGCTACCTACCTACATATAACGTACAATAAATACGTACGTATTGGTAGGTAGTATATCATGCCGTAAGGTGGAATCGGACATACGCAGATCTACCTACCTACAGTCAGGCTACATAACTACTCGCCACCCTCTCTGTCAAAACATCTTGGTTACATTATTCGCTGACTGCATGCACACGCCGAAGCCACAACGCAATCGGCGTGTCATCCGATGGCCCGCCTGCAGCGTCTACATACCGACGTGCGCGCCCCAACCCTCTGCAATCTCCCAATATCTCATGCCTAGTATGTAGGTAGGCGGGCTCATGCGGATTTCCAGGCTACAGCAGACGGCAGATTGCAAGATAACCAAACGGGTCCCAGGAACCTCGCTTGACATCACGTCTTCGGACTAGGGTCTGAGAATGCATGTCATGTGTCTGGTCGCAGGTAACAGTTCTTACCTAAGTAGCAACGCCAACAGCTTATTCATTTTCGAAGTCTACATACTGTATAGACGCACGCAAGGCTGACAATCAACACCTCGCCTACGACCTGGGGCCAATACTCAACTTCTTTCCTCGCTGGCGTTATCAAGTGATAAAAGCCGAAGCGATCCTCACGTCATGGATGATGACAATTATGATAAGGAGCTTTCGGAGACCTCAAACGTCAGTGACTTAGAAGCCGGTTGCCTAGGCATCAAGGTTCCTTTTTACTGTCCAGTCGATGATGTTGTTACTTGATCTAATCTGACATGACACATTTCTTGCTCAAGTCCATGAATAAACATCAACAACTGTTCATATATTATCCCTAATCACCTGAACCAATACTTTCAGACCCTTTAATCGTTCATTTGACTCGCTGAGGAAAAGAGATGCGACTGGCCAAGCATGGATACCGCCAACCTCCCCGCGACTGGTGACTTTGATGCCACCTCTCTTCCAAAATTGTACAAGCTCCCCGATCTCGGGCGCAAAAACCTCTTCATTCCCATACGCCACGAATAACCCGCGCAGTGGACAAGCTTGGCACCACCACGAAATGTCCCTACACTGACCTGGCGAAGCTACATGACCATTCAGTGAGGCAGCATCTCTAGCATACTCGTTTGCATATAAGTGTAAGCGGCCAGTATCGAGATAGTCACTTTTTGTGTTATGATGACTATCTGACACAAGGGTCACCCAAGGTGATATAAGGATGGCCAAAGCGGGCTTCGTCAGGTGCTTATTTGTTAGGCTCAAAAGCAGGCTAAGAATGATTGTTGCTCCTGCAGAGTCACCGCTGACACAAATTCTTGCCGGGTTGCCTACCATCGACAAGACATGCTCATATCCAGCGGCGGCTTCTTCCAGTTGCGTAGGGAACCTGTTATCAGGAACAAGAGTGTAGTCTAACGTGAAAATTGATGGGTTTTCATACCCAGCTTTCTTCAAAAGATCCAACCATGAAAGCAGGAATTCCATATAGAAGTGCGATGAACCCATGAAAAAGCCTCCACCTGCCTTGGTGTCAGCGGCCGCTTTATGCAACGAGAGTTGTCGGGAAACTGGGTTTCTCCTTACCATGAGCATAGTACACGCACAAGTCTGGCCGTCTCATTGGGTCATGGATGATCCAAATGCCTCGGAATCTTTTCTATAAGTGACCTTCGTAAGTACAATATATAGCGTCTAGAGTTTACGTCAACCTACGTCCTGGTACTCATGCCAGTGCACCGGAGACCTGATATAGCCGTGGCGCAACATCCTGAACCTCAGGAAAGGCAGAGCGACTGGCTTGGAGAAGAAGACTCTCCCAACATTCGGAGGGATTCTAGCAAAGGCATACCGGACACACCGGATGACCAAATCCTCGAATAGCGATGCCTGCTGTACGAAAGGAGACCGATTCCCGTGCTTGGTGAAATATCGTTCACGAATTAAACTATATGGGAGCTCGAGCACTACCGGTAGTTAACACCAGATGTCTAATGCTCAAGCGCGACCCAACCTCTTGTTTGACCACTTACGCAAAAAGGGGAGACATTGCAACACCACTGATATTGTCTCGAAAACACCAACGTGTATCAGAAGTTGGGGCGCTAAAAAGATGCAAAAGACAATACAATCTAGGTAGGAGATCGGGTTCAAAATCATGACCGTAGAAATTCAATGATTCTTTGCTCCTCAAGGTATCTCTGAATATAGAATTGGGTACTTGAAGTGGAATGTTGAATTCGAGCTAGTGGATTAAAGCCGTTTACATAGAAAGCACATGGTAACGTGTTGGTGGGAAGTATATTATGGCGCCATCAGCCAACCGACCGGCTTAAAAGTCGATTGCCGGTTGGTGACGTCGAGAATTTGGCTTCGCTGATACGCTGAGATGTACCTGATACGGGTAGTGCCGGCTATCCGACGTTAGATCGACCAATCAGTGGTAAATCGCATCTCTATTCAAACCCCCAATCTGTTGCTCTTTAACAAGGTTGTGTGAAGCAGATTCATATCTCAAATTTATTGCGAACTTTCGGCTTCTAGGGATTAATTTTAAGTTTCACCTCAAACTACCAAGTTGATTCTACCTAGTGTACCAACTACCTTACTTATCCCCCAAGTACCTCATACATACCATACGACCGCGTTGTACGTGTAGAACTTAACTTGCCATGTTTATTTTTGACCCCTTTTACTTCACTACGACGTCTTATGTCGCCCTAAAGATTACTCGCAAGCCTACAATTTATATACGTATTATGTTGCACTCGATGAAATACTACTCATCAGAAAGTGGCAGATAACCGAAGCTCATATGAGCCCAGCTCTTCTCATGCTTTAAAGTGATCCTAGCGCGCGCAGGGCTAGCGATGCTTCCGAAGAAACCGCAGAGAGCCAATAAGCTCTCCCTAGCAAAGGGGCATGAAATAACACAGCCACCTTTTTAGGATCACTCCAATGCCTGGTCTGACGAAACAAGCTTGCAGAAGGCTAAACTGGCTCATCCATTGGGCTGTTCACTCCGGCCGTAATGGACTCGTACAAGTACGAAACGGGGCCTTAGACGACAAAATTAGCTAAGATATCTACTAATGGATTGTGTCTACTTCTGCTTACACTCGGCGAGGTCAACGTCAGTCAGATCATTCTCGGTTACACAACCCGCGTCAGCGCTGTGCGATAGTAGTACCACGGTTTTCGGGCATTGAAATACTGTTACATTAATGATAGGTACACCTCTATATTTGACCGACCTCACACAGGCCAGAACTAAATTTACAGCAACGGATATCAAGGAAGGCAGGCAGGGTACAGTGTCTTAAGAGGCTTAGATTGAGAGGTGTGAAAATGTAACAACAAGGGGCCTGGTATCAATAGGCTGCCGGCTTAGTGAATTCTTGACAAGCTCAAGAGTGGATGAGATATTAACATGGTAAAGCAGGACGGAAAATAAAAGTAAATGAAACACGGCTGCCCGAGGCGCTATTTGCCTTCTACAACCTTAACCTCGCTTTGCTCTCTTTGGCACATCACCTACACCTATATACGGGAGCTTAGAGACACAAGGCGCTTGTCGAGCAATAGAACGATCTATAAGATACTAGCTCTGAGCGCAAATCGTTTTAGGCTTGCTGCTGCTGTAAGTTTTCGTGGATAAATCAATCTAACATAGAATTCAGACCGTAATAGCTCCTTTCAACAAGGCGCATGCCGTAGGGGTCCTTGGCTCTAGCATCTAGATACATGAATAGATAAGGGCATAGCGACTAAGAGGTCGTCTCGCTATCATAACACTTCCAATCTAAGCACTTAGTTCCTCGCGACGCTCAAAACCCTATTCTCCATCTCCTCAAACGCGCCGAGCACGTTGCCATACACAGCGTACTCCCTCTCGCGGTACCCGTCGTCGACCTTCTGGACGTTCCCCTCCTCCTTCCAGCGGGCGCCGATCAGCTCGTCGAAGCTCTGCCCGCGGGCGCCGCGCTCGCAGGCCCAGAGCGCCTTGTACGCGCCGCCGAGGGCGCACGCGTTCCCGCCGACGTCGAGCCGGAACACGCCCTCGGCGCCGCCGAGCACGTCGCCGACGGCGCGCGCGATGGCCGCGTTCAGCGAGCCGCCGCCCACGAGGTAGATGCGGCGCGGCTGCGCGGGCAGCAGGTCCGCGCCGCCGCCGCGCCCCGGGACCCGCGACACGAGGCCCTGCGAGCGCAGGCGCATCGAGAGGGCCTGCGACTCGACGATGATGCGCGCGTCGGCTGAGGCCGTCCATGTATCCACACCGGATGAGGAGGAGGAGGAGGGCGGGAAGGAGGGCGGGAAGGAGGGCGGAGAGGACGACGACGGGTGCTCGGTCAGCGATGACCCGTCGCGCGCGGAACACACGTACCGCCATGTCCCGGCCTGCACGTTCGGCACGATCTCCGGCAGCGGGAAGTAGAGCCCGAGCTTCGCGCGGTCGGCGTCTCCGCGCACGTCGAGGGGCGGTGTGGAGAGGACCGCGGCGTTGAAATCTGCCCAGGGGTCTTTCGCTTCCGCGGCGGCGGGCTTCGGCAGGGCGTCGCGGACCTTCTCGCGCGCGAGCCCGCCGTTCTTGTAGCACAGCATGAACATGTAGTGGCCTTTCGTGGTCGGGTGGTTCATGAAGTGGTACGAGGGGTCCGGCTTGTAGTTGGGCGTGTTCATGAGGAACGTGCTGGACGTGCCGAGCGAGACGATGGCGTCGAGCGGGCGGAGCGGTAGGGAGAGGATGGTGGCGGGATTGTCGCCCGTGAAGGCCGTGATGCGGCAGTCCGGGCTGAACCCGAAGCGCGCCACGAAATACGGCGACACCGTCCCTAGGATCACGCCGCCGTCCGTCGGCACCTCGCCTAGCTTCTTGCGCAGTGCAGGGACGCCCTCCGAGCTGCCTGCCGTGAGCTCGAGGAGCGGAGCGCTCCATGTCTCCGCGCCGATGTCCCAGAGGTTCATCCCCGTCACGTCGCTGATGTCGAAGGGCGCGATGCTGCCGAGGAAGACAGACGCAAGGAAGGACGAGCAGAGCGAGATGCGCGCCGTTGCGTCGTAGACTTGCGGACGCCGGCGCCGGATCCGCAGGATCTGGGTTCCCGTGAATCGCTATAATAAACACAAGCTGGTTAGATTACCTGCTACAATTGGAGTCGGCTAGCCTTGGGATAGGGGACAATCAGAACCCCAGGGGAAAGTTCTGTCTGGCTGCTACACTTACATGATGAGCCGCGCTCCCCGTAACCTCCGCAAGCTTCAGGGGATTCCCAAGATGCGCATCGAAGTCATCGCATTCCTTCTGGGTGCTGTGATCCTGCCAATTGGGCGCGAACTCAAAAGCGAACGCCCGGCTATCCAGCTGCTCAAGCAACGAGCGTTCGGGGTCGAGCGTCTTCAGCGTCGCCTCGGCCTCGCTGCTCCAGTACACGCTCGAGTGCTGCTGGCCCGAGCCGCTGACGCCCATGATGCGGCCCATGGGACAGCCCCTCTCGCGGAGCCGCGCGAGCACGAGGTCCACGGCCTCTACCCACATTGCGACGGGCTGGAACACCTCGCCCTCGTCCTCGTTGATGAGCACGCCCTTCTTGACGCCATACTTGGCCCCGAAGTCCGCGTCGAAGTCGACCTTGGCCTCCGAGACGACTGTCAAGTCTGAGGATATGACAATGGCTGTTTGGTTGTGCGCGTTAGCTTATAGTCCCTTATTTATATGCTGCCATGGGAGCATGGCGGGGCTTATTTCATCCCTCCTTTTTAATCATATTCGTGACAGGGGGCTAGCTACTATGTGAAGATGGAAGATACACCAAGAGACACGGATAGGCTCCTTTGACTTGCCTTTAAGCTGCTGGGTCGAGAGATCGAAGCCCAAATAAAGAGGTCCGGAGCTCATCCTGAATTACTTGGCTGCTTGATTACAACTTGCTTGCCTCGGCTTCCTACTACCAAGCTGTGTAAGCGAGTAGAGTACCTATGTGTATGACGTATGACGCAATAGATCCAAGAAATAAGAATGGACAAGGTAAGTTCTCAAGGGACCCTGTCAAACGTTGTTACTTGACGCAGGAGCTGTTGAGAGGGGGGATTCGACATCATGTGAGTTTAAAAAAAAAAGGGGGAGAAATTGATAAGACGAAAACATCTATTAGCTTTCACGATACCTGCTGAGTTTGATGGAGAACGTGCAGCTTAACGCCAGCAACCCCACGGTCCTAGAAGAGAAGCTCGACCCAGGCCGGCGGGGCAATGTTGTCCGACACCTAGCTTTCTGCGTGGCAATTTAGCCTAAACGTCATCCGCACCAATCAATTGGATCTTGGCATGCCAGGTCTTTAACAATCCCCACGTTTGTTCTTCAGCGATACCGCATAACGCGTTGGTGGGGTTGACTGAAGAAGTATGGTAGACAAAGGCGGACACGCAGAGCAATGTTTTCAAGAGATCATTTATCTAGTAGCCTAACGAATGCCGTAGATAGCCTCCCAGACTCAATGCTGAGAACATCTGCGGCGTTTGTAGCGACGAAACGCCATCTAATGCATCTTTTTTTGAATATGGTACATCCAACCTTGTTCCAGACTGCTCGGTTGTCCACTTTCAAAATACGCGAATTGGTATCTTTTTGGCTGCTCCAAGGCCGCCGCATACAAAACCTGACCAACGCCCCAACTCCGCCTGCATCGTTAATTGTTATTCCTGTACCTATTTGGACTTGCGATCAACCGCATCACCATTGTGGCGGTGGTTTTCATCATCTGAATCGGGCTCGGGGCTCGACTTGGGACTGACATCTCCAGCAATGAACTCGTCGAATTTGGGGATTGTTGCCCCCTCCTTGGGTAGAAAGCGGACACGTACTCTACGCACACCTCGCACTTTGCTACCAACTGTAGTTCTGACAGCGTCTTCAACCTCCCTCACATCCTCGACCGTCCAGGTGCCTGGAACAGCAACTTCTAGGTCTACTAGATAGTTCTGTCCTGATTTAATCCCAGAAACGTCGCGCAATTCGATATTGTGCCCTTCACTGATACTAGCAGTGGCTTTCTGTACCTGTTTTCGTATCGAGGATTTGACCTCGTCATCAATGCTCCGATCGGCGAGTTCGAATAGAGCGTCGAGAGTATTTTCGGCACCGGCCTTCACTACCATGAGCGAGATGAGGAGTCCACCGACAGGGTCAAGCCAGGCTGCGTGTTGGAAGAAATTGGCACCGAGAATGACCGCCAATGTGACGATACCGGTAAGACTATCGACTCGGTGGTGGATCGCATTGGAGGCGAGGACCGATGATTTCCGTTCGCGAGCCACCTTCATAGCTAAAACACAAGGACGAAGTTAGTGGTGATGCCCACAAGTTGTAGGAAGAACCAATGGGGACACATACTTGCGCGGTAGAGCCATTCTTTGACGGCCACGGTGCCTGCTGCAAGCCATGCTGCATGAAGACTCGGTAGCGCGCTTCCGTGGTCATGGCCATGCCCATGGGCGTGTGAGGCCAACTCGGCAGCAGTTGCAGGATCCAGAAAGAAGTGACCATACAGTGTTAGGAGGCTGCCGTATCCCATATAGAGACCGCCAAATAGGAGCATGCTAGAGACACCTAAGGATCCCAAGCTCTCAATCTTGCCGAAGCCGGTGGGAAATTTGTTGGTAGGTGGCTTTAGACTCCAGGATATAGTAGCGAGCGTAAGGATATCAGAAGCAAGGTCGGTGACGCTGTGGATAGCATCTGCCACCATTGCCTGCGAATTGAAGGCATAACCACCAATTCCCTTCGCCACAGCCATACCCAAGTTAGAGTAGAGACCAATTCTGGTGATGCGCACGCCCGCATCGTTTTTGTTTTGTGATGTTAGATATACGTTGTCATGATGGTGGTGGTGGTGGCCTGAATGGCTATGGGAATGGCCACTATGTGTCCTGGTCTGGGTGATGGAGGCCATTGTGGCGGGTAGAGAAGGAAGAAAGGAGCGTGGATGCAGGTAGAGGGTGGAGGGGGAAACGGAAGACGTCGAGGGCGACGAGGCCGACGAAGTGACTGCAGGAGCTGGGACACACGAGGTCTGTAGGATGCGACAAAATTGTACTGGCAGATGCAGGCGATGTGTCCTTGGACGAGAACCCTGATGAGCTTGGTAACCTTGATGGCGGCTGTAGTGGTAGGGCCGGGACTGGGTGGTAATGGCGGCGCTGGTATTGGCTGCGGTGGTACTAGCTGTTGTGGTGCTGCGTGCCGACGTGGACCTCGACCAACGGGAACGCTCTGGGCCAGCCGCAAAACAGTGGTGTAGGCGGCCAAAGCTCGGCCTACATTGTGCCTGCAACATACCTACTTAAGGGACTCGCGGCAAAGCTTCCCTCTCTCCTAAGGGAGGGGCACTATCTGATCTGGGTACTCCCTAGGTAAGTAGGTAGTAGACACGTTTCCCCTTATCTGCGCCTCACACCTTAAGCTTGCCGAGGACAGGTTGCTCGCTGCAGCAGGAGAAAAGAGCGGAAGTGCGCGTCCGGGACGGGTACAGCTACGTAGGCAGGTAGGTCTTGTTCCTGGAATGTGGGAGGGTTTCATTGAGACGAAACATTCGACACACATGACACTTGCCAGAGATGTACGTAGTCCGGGTAAGTCACAGGTATCGTCGTGGGGCCCTGAGCGCTATCGGAAATACCTAGGGTAGCTAGCTGGAGGTAGGTACCTACGCGTAGAAAGGTCGGTACTTGAGGTAGTTAGTTACTTACCTTTCAAAACACTCAGGGTCCCCCCCTGCCAAGTTTGCTGTTGTTGTGATGTGGGGTGCTAGGGTGCGAGGGTTTGGCGATCGAGATAGCTTTGGGTCGGGTCTTAGGGATTAATATATACCCTAGGTACGTAAGAGGTAACTAGGTACTGGATATAGCAACGGGTTGGTCGGTACCTGCTTGTGTGCAAGGTTCATTCACCTCAGGGCTCTTAACTAAGATGCTCAGGTATTTTATTCTTCAAGGGATTGATTATATGTATGGACTTGCCAAGTGCAGAACATATTCACGTCTACATAGTACGCATGCACGATTTGATAGGTAATAGAGAATAGTAGCGCAACGCCAATGCCTGCTTTGGCATAGGACTGAACATTGAGTTGAACAGGATGTCTGTCTACCTTAGGTGAGACTAACCTTTTTACAACATGCCTTATGTACGTAGGCATGTACCTATGGACAGCCCATGTACCAAGTTGTGTCTAGGGTGTGGGTGTAGGTGCTTGCAGGTATAAACAATGAGGCTGACATCATCAGGAATTGTCATCAGTCCTCTTATTTCCACCTTCGATGTTAGCTTTATACTTACTGCTATACGCACATAAGAGAAACTACGTAGCATTTGCTTGGTACCATCGGGATCAACTGTATCCCACCAACGCCCGTAGCCGCTACCCAGTCAATCATCTGAGATGCGCAAGCCTTTAATGCGTATTCCCTACACAGATGAGTTAGCGGCCCCCACGATCATCCCGAACAGTGCCGCTGCTCTCTCTGGGGCTATTGCGGCTCTGCAAGAATTTTTCACTGCCCCGTCGTCGTCATCATCATCGTCACCAACGGGAACATGTCCCGCTACGGCGGTTCTGACGGGGGCCGGCATTTCTGTCGCTAGTGGCCTTGCGGATTATCGCGGTACGAAAGGTACTTATCGCGTCAACAAAACCTTCCGCCCTCTCTACTACCATGAATTTCTGCATAACCACGAGGCGAGGAAGCGTTACTGGGCAAGGAGTTTTTTAGGCTGGACCACATTACATAAGGCCAAGCCCAACGCGAGTCACTTTGCGATAAAACATCTGAACGACTTGGGTCTAGTCCGAAGTGTTATAACACAAAACGTTGATTCGTTTCATTCCCGGGCACACCCTAGTCTTCCGACTGTTGAGCTGCATGGCTATCTAAGGGCGTGTGTTTGCATGTCATGCCATGAAGAGCTTCCTCGAGATATCTTCCAAAATGAATTGGCAAGGCTCAATCCTGCCTGGGCTGCTTTTCTCCAGGAAATGCTCGCATCGGGCGCTCTGGACACAGAGAATCCAGATGAGCGGCGTGCCAGAGGCCTAAAGACAAACCCTGATGGTGATGTTGATCTTCCGGGAGCTCCTTATACAACTTTCCGTTACCCTGCGTGCCCAAAATGCCTCGCAAATCCTCCGCCAACAGGAGACGGCACCGGTACAATTGTCGAGATCGACTCAGACGGTGCTTGGGCCCCTACTAGCACGGCAGGGATTTTAAAGCCGGCAGTCGTCATGTTTGGAGAGAGCATCTCTCCCTTCGTCAAGGCCGCTGCTGAGAAGATGGTCGATGATGCCGATAGATTACTTGTTCTAGGCACATCACTAGCTACATATTCAGCATGGAGGCTTGTCAAGCAAGCTAAAGACCAGAAAAAGCCTATTGCGATCGTGAATCTCGGAGGGGTGAGAGGTGAGGATGCCTTTTTTGTTGATCTTGAGCCAAATCAACCGGGTAGCCAGGGTGCGAGAGTGGATATGTCTACCGATGAGTTACTGCCCATTTTGGTAGAGCGGCTCCGACAATCTTCTATGGTTCGGACTACTCAGGAGGCCTCGGATTGTACTGCCGGGGCGCATGGGGCTTCTGTCTTCAAAGATATGTTGTCCTAAATGGGCTATATAATGCCCTTAAGGTGTACCTGTAGATATATATGTATATAGCAACCGCGATAGTTCGCGCCCACTAGATCTAGAAGAAGCTTGAATACCCTGCCTTGGGCTTTGTTGACTCGAAGTTTTGTGTCGATGTTGGCTCGGGTTTCGAATCTGTCGTGGCCGGAGTCGGTGAAGGGGTCTTTGCCTTAATGGTCTTCTTCGTGTTCTTGGCGATGTCGTCTCGTTCAATTTCTCGTAGGACTTCCTCCCATTCCAGCTCTTTTTCAGCGTCACCTGTGCCCAGAGCCTTCTCGACGTCCACCCTTTCGCCCCTCTGTAGTTTTTCGACTACTTCGCGTAGCAATCCAATGCGAGTTTCGGCTCGTCGCATAAAGGTGGCAAAGTCCCTCTTAAGCGCAATCATCTGGATAGACATGGAGCCAATGAAGAGAAATATGATGATGAAGAAAGTTGCTGGGTTCCATTCCTTCGACTTCGGCTTTGTCTTCAGCTTTGTCTCTGGAGTACCCCAGTTGATGGTGGACTTGGGCTTGGGTCGAAGGGGCTTCGGTATGAGAGATTTCCAGAAGGATGCCTGAGCAATAGTAGGCGCCGAGCTTTGGTGACGGACGTGGTGTTGGTTTAGAAATGCGACGGACAGCGGTACCCTGGGCGGCCGAGCAATCGCAAAAGCTCTGGGAGCTATACCCTGCAAGGATCTCTCCATTATGTGTTTCGGATATTTATTTAGAGAGGGAAGTTATCTCGAGAGAAGAGTACAATAGTCGGAAATTAGATAGTGAGAGAAAAGAATGAATCAATCACCTAGTTTGGAGCAATTAGTCAAGATTGTAGGAATAGGTTTAGACCTTTTCTCATCCCTCTGTAGGTACTTACCTAGCCTAGACACTTAAGGTTAGCGCCCTTGAGATGGATCCAGCATGGGGCTAGTTACCGGTTGCTGTGTCGACAGGAGCTATCCGAATTTGGCCAAGTACACAAAACTCTCCGATCCCCGTCCACACTATCGACGTACCTAGGTAGTTAGACTGTTTTCTTATCGCGACCGTGAATACAATGCATCTAGAAATACATACCCAGCTGCATCTTGCATCCTAGTAGTAGATGAGAATCTCTGCTTCAAGAATTCCTTACAACACGCCTTCTTCATGCTTTGCCCTTTTCAATAATCTGCATTCATTGTCATGGCGTTTTGAAGTCTATCTCCGCTGTATTTTGCTCACAACGACGACATGATTAAAGAGTCTACGTTCACAATACCCGATACCTACCTACACACATACATATGGCTTCCTTCACCGCGCAGGCCGACGCGATTCGGTCTGCCATCACATCTACATCAACATGCACTCCAGCGATCTCCGCCTCGTTGAAAGAGCTGCTCCAGGGCAGGCAAGACAATAGCGACGAGCCCTCGAAACCCTCCATCAAGTCGCGAAAACCCACACAAGCCTCCGCCAAGACAAAGCCTTTGGCAACTGCAAAGAAAACCATCAAAGGTGCAGGAGATGTATGCCATGCGTCCAGTGGCATGAGTCCAAAAGAGAAAGTGGCGCTTGCTACACAGGTCATCAACGCTGCACTAAAAGCTCTAGTAGATGCGGCAAAGACACCGCACATCTCGAACCAAGCACGATCGCCAGCAAAAAATGACGCTCCCAAACCGCCAGCTCGAACCCGTCCTCGGAGATCAGCGTCAGTGCCGATGACTCCTTTACAACCCCGATCTCTCAACAGAGTTGAGACAACCCCCGCTACAACAAAAGCCGGCTTGTCGCTACCACCGCCTGTCTCGACTGGCTGCCTAGCTCTTGTGGAATGCGCTCGGGTGGCTTTCGCAACACTCAGGAGTTTGCAGGCTTCTAGCGCAGTCACTCTACCTGATCTCCAGCTTGAATCTGGAATGTCATCTCTGATTGGCAAGCTCATTGCACTGAGATTGTTTGATCACGCAGTCAGGGAGCTACGGATATTAAAGAGACGGCTGGAGTGTCTGGGCACAGAAAATGGGAACACGGATGCCAGCGCGCCAACAAAAGGTGCCGGTACAGCACCTAAGACGTTATCTGACCTCCTAGACTACTCTGCTGGCCACTATCCTGGACCAGTTCTTGGTCTTGTCGTTACCACTCAACTGCAAACCCTTCGAATTATCTACGAAATGAATAAAACAGCACATCTTGCTGCGGCACTACCCTTCCTACGATCGAACCGTTCGACATCCCCTATGAATCTACTTTTATCCTGCGCGCAGAGTAAAAAATCTGAAGGCGCGAAGATAGCAAAACAATTGGAAAAACTATCCCAGAATCTATTAGTTTTAGCTCCAAGTTTAGCTTCAAAGGACGATGACATCGCCTTGGAACCGAGACTCAGTCCCTCTCCTGAAGCATCCTTAGAAGTACAGACACTGGGACTGATCGCCCGATTGGAATCATGGAGTGTTTCTGGCCACAAGGGCAATGCTGACAAGGAGATATTACTGCCGCTGTCTGTTTGTATGGCTGCATTCTCGAGGAGAACTTCACCCGAACATAGTTCGAAGCTTGTAGGCGCTTTCAGGCCGATCTGGGAGAAGATACGAGTGCTAGGATTACAGGTCGAGCAATCATCAAAAGGGCCTCTAGCTACGATATTTCAGCTATTGGCTAAGAGTTTCTTAGAGGCTGGAAATTCCAAGGATGCAAAGAAATGGACGTCTAAATGGATGGACCTTATAAACCCGGATGAGGAATCCGCTGCTAAACGCCGAGCAATTACCGCACAGCTACTTGCTTTATCTCTACAGGATTCGTCCGAGGTAGATGAGGGTCTAGTTGTGCAAGTGTTAGACGGGATGCAAGGGCCTCTCAGTGGCAGTGTTCTAGAGTTAGACGACCTTCTGATTAGCCTCTGCTTCCTTCGAAGGGCCGCCTTCAATGTCCTTAAGAAGGAGGCCCCGAACACTACGGAACCAAAATCGCAAGTTCCTCGAGATCTCCTCGAGAAGTTTGTAACGCAATTACCGCGGTTCGCTAGTAGATGGCTAGGCAATCCGCCAGGTTCGAACGGTACGACCAAGGACCTTCTTCGATTCGAGCAGCGTCGTCAGCTTCTATCGAAGTATCTCCACCAAATCCTTGAATCGGCTTTAATGCTTAGCAAAACCCAATTGGATGAAGATAGGTCCACATGGGAGGCCATGGACCTCATGCTCCAAGACAGCTTGAACTTGTTAGAATACATGGGAGATTTTGCGCCCCCATCTAGAAATATCCAAGGAGTTTCATATCATGTCAAAATCTCACATATTTATTACCAACAACACATGGCGCTCCGGAAATCCACAGGAGCAGACACTGAAGCTACTTCGCTTCGGGCCCTCAAAAGATCTATCGACAGCGTAAAGCAACGACCAGAGCCCGAGCAGACCCGCGCACTGCTCTTCAAGAAATGGGAAACTCTTGCCGAACTATGTAAAGCTTCTGGTCGGAGAGATGATGCTATTGATGCCTTCCGCTCGATAAGAGATCACTTGGTTCGTTGCGATACCGTTCAGACCATCACAGCTAGCCTAATGTCTCAGTCAGTTAGGCATTCATGGAGGATAAGTGCTGAGACAGAATTGCTTTCCCGCGTGGTTTGCAGCTTGGCAAAACTCGAACGGAGGTCGAATGATTGGAGTTGGTTGCTTATAGGAAAGGACAAAGCGACCGTATTGGAGCATGATCTAATGTTTATCCTTACGAATGATCAAAATCAGGATAAGGCCGATATGTCGGATCCGATCATCATCAATCTCTTGAAGTTCTATTCCGCCGAACAACACCCTATTAGACGGCTTCGCTCCTTGCTCGTTATACTTACCGCTAGCATAGACTCGCGAGATCAGGTCGAGAAGCTGCGAACGGAAGCTGAGGTGGTTTTAGCGAAAGTACAAGATGGGTGCTTAGGGGACGACTCACGGCTTGCTCGGTATGCTCCATACCTGTGCCAATCCGCGGCGTGCATCTTTGGCATAGCGTGTGGTGACTTCAAACCATCCGAAATCCAGCATGCTATCGCGGCCTGGAAATTAATGGCGGCGAGCTGTCAATCGGTTGACCAATTGACCGAACATGTTGACGATCCACAACGGCTTCTCCATATTCTTCAGTCTCTAGCAGACCTTGTGAGGATGAAGGGTCATCAAAGTCTCTTGACAGAGATCGCTCAGCTCTCCACGATGGTTTCTCAATTGACCATTGACAACGATGCTGAGTCTCATATAGCTCAGAGTTCTAGTCTCTGTCTACACTACCTGACTCTTGGCCAATCTGCAAAGGCTGAGAAGATCTTACAGGCCATTATGGAGACAGATAGAGTTACTCTACCCCAAATATCCAACGATACCGTCTCTAATTTCCATCTATCCACAGCAGAATACTACCTCGCTGTTGGAAGGTTCGATGAGGCTGAAAGGCAACTGGAAGAGGCTCGCAAGGCAGCGGTCATTTCCACAAATCAAGGCCGCAGAAGAAGTACCCTACTCAACCGCAAGATCTCTATGGCACACGCGTCATACCTAAGCTCGAGTCTTTACTTAGAGCGTGGGGAGAATCACCGCGCTTTGACACTTGCCAAAACTGCCGTCAAGATCCTGTTCCACGACTGGTCACAGCTCGAACAATATAGGGACTCTTTAGCCAACATTCCTACAGGGGATCTGTCACAGGCAGATTCGTCTGAAGATGATTCTAGTCTCGATAACTCTCGAATGTCTAATTTCGATATTGCACGAGCGCATACTGGTCCCGCATTTTGGGCGCTGGTCTATCCATTATACCGTTCTACTCGCCAGCTCTCCTCAACATATGAGCATCTTGGTATGTACCAAGAGACGCTCTATTATGCCGAAAAAGCCCAAGAGATTGCCAGAAGCATGGGCTCCTCGAGCTATCTCGCACAGGCTGCCACGTACTTAGCATCGGTGTCGTTGATGGCCGACAATTTAGCGAAGTCATTAGAGCTCGTAACCGAGAACAAACTGGCACTTGTTTCTGCGGAGCCGAGTTTGCAGGTGATTACCGACCTATGCAAGGCTGCGACTGTGTACCAACAAGCGGGCGAGGCAGAGAATGAGGCGCAACTCCTCACGAGCGCGGAATCCATGCTTCAATGTTTGCACAGAGAACAAACAGCTAGAGATGAATTAAAATCCGAGTCGACACAAAGTCATGTTCAAGAGACAGTACCGTTGAGGCCTAAAGGGCGTGGGCGAGGTGCCACAAAGCCAGCAGCAACATCTAGGAAAACGGTGGTCAAGAAGGCTCCGGCTAAGAGAACGAACGCAGAAGTGAAAACGACAACACAAGACAGAGAAGAAAGTATTCAGATCAAATCGTTAAGAGCATCGGTCCTCCTCTCTCAATCCTTGGCGTTTATCAAGCAGCAGGACTGGGCAGCAGCTATCACAGCACTTCGAAGCGCAGCTCAGCTGTCTATGTTTTCCTCGGATCTCTCCCAGGCGCACTTTTTACTTGGGATGAGTCTTATGGGTCAAAGCTTAATGCAAATGGGTAGCGACTCCGTCTTCTCGTTCATACAAGATTCCACATTATCGTTTCCGTCCGTAGCTATCGCCGCGAGGACTAAGAGCCCTCACGAACTGCCGGCGGGACAGGTTTCACCAGTACGAAAGGCTCGCTCAACCCCACAGGACACGCAAGGTTTCATCGAAACTTTGCACGAGGCCGAAGAACACCTACTAGAAGCTCACTCGATAGCAACGCGTAACGGTAACGGTTTCTTGGTCCACCGGGTTGCAGCAGCCCTACAAAATGTGATAGTCCTACTTTCCAATACTAGCTCTCTATGCGTCCGCCCAAGTCACTCTGCATATGCCACCTGTTCTATTGAGCTGGCCCGAAATTTGACATGGCGCCGTGAGCGGAAGGCACACCGCTGCGATACAGCAAAGGATAACAAAGGGGCGTGGCCGATGGTCATCGACAGCCATAATCCTAGGCGCAGCAGCCTGGGGTTCTCTATTGACATCAACCGGTTCCAGCGGGAATATGTTGATATAATCCCCAGCAGCTGGAATGTTGTATCCCTATCGCTAAACGAGACCAAGAGCGATCTCTGTATTACCAAGCTAAAGGCAGGATCCTGTCCTTTCGCATTGCGCCTGCCCCTCGACCGGGCTTGTTCGAGGGATGCTGATAATGAAGTATTTGATTTCGCGGAGGGGCGATCTGAGCTTCTCGAGCTTATACAACTGGCAAACCGCACCTGCCATGATGCTCGAGACATGAGCCAAAAGGGAGCCAAGTCAGAATGGTGGGCTGAGCGCGAAGAATTGGACGAACGCCTCAAACAGCTGCTTGATACTATCGAGCTGACGTGGCTCGGCGGGTTTAAAGGCATATTCTCTCAGCATCATAAACGTTCTGATCTTCTGGCGAGATTCCAAAAGGCTTTCCAAGTTGTCCTTGAAAAATACCTTCCATCCAGGCGCCACACTAGGGGTAGGAGGGCGAAGAAACCCGTCACAAAGGTCAATCTCGACCCAAGGATTTTGGAACTATTCATCGGCTTGGGGGACGCATCGGCCCCCGAGTGTGATTTGGATGAGCCACTAATGGACCTGCTATACTTTGTTGTAGATGTTCTACAATTCCACGGCGAGACCAATGCTTACGACGAGATCGACTTTGATTCCATGGTTGTCGATACCTCGACCGCATTACACGCGTATCATACCGCGGCAAATCAGCTGAAGAAAGATCAAAAGGGAACGCATACAATTTTAATCCTTGACAAATCCCTCCATGTTTTCCCCTGGGAGTCTCTCCCTTGTCTGCAGGGTTTAGCCGTCTCGCGCGTTCCCTCCCTCGACTGCCTACGACGCTTAATCTTAGAAGCAAAGGCTTCAGCTTCTCACCAAGACTCTCCTGAATCAGACCCAGACGACCCCAGCAGCTCCGTTCCCGCAACCCGTACTGGCCATCATGTGTCCATCAACTCGGGGACATACATCCTCAACCCGAGCGCGGACCTCACAAACACACAAGCGACGTTCGGGCGCGCGCTCTCCTCGCTCCCGGCGACATGGACCAACATCGAGGAGCGCGTGCCGACGGAGGCGGAGTTCCAGACGGCGCTCACGGACAAGGACATCCTGCTGTACTTCGGGCACGGCTCGGGCGCGCAGTACATCCGCAGCCGCACGGTCCGGCAGCTCGAGAAATGCCGCGCCGTCGCGCTGCTCATGGGCTGCAGCTCCGCGTCGCTGACGCACGTCGGCCAGTTCGAGCCCTACGGGCCCATAAGGGACTACATGCTGGCCGGCTCGCCCGCCGTCGTCGGCACCCTCTGGGACGTCACGGACCGCGACATCGACCGCTTCGCGGGCGCCGTGTTCGAGGAGTGGGGGCTCTTCCCGCGGGGCACGTTTTCCGAGGGCGCTGCTTCTGCTGCTGGGAATGGAGCCGGGAGAGGAAAGGGGAAGGCTGCCGCTGCACGGGGGAGGAAGGGCGGTGTTGCGGCTGTGGCTGCAGGCGCCGAGGGCGGTCATGCTAGTCTGGTGGAGGCTGTTGCGAAGGCGAGGACGGAGGCGTGTCGGTTTAAGTACCTCACTGCGGCGGCGGTGTGCGTGTACGGCATCCCGGTCTACATTGGCAAGTGAAAGGATGGCTATCTATCCGTCCGTCTATTAAGGTGTAACTCTGGCATGTTTTGTTTTGAGAAGGCAAGGCGCTAGGGCTTGTTTAGCATCGCGAAGGAGTTCCTTGTATCCCCCTTTTTTATTTTCTCTCTCGTAGATTTGGAGGCTCGCATGATGGAAATGAGGAAAGGATAAAGAAAGAAGAAGGGGTCTAGAGCCAAGACGATGCGATTATACCCCCTTGTTAGACTAGGATATATCTCCTGGTTGAATGTTTGATTGTTAGATTTAATACAGTTCTGCGAGTCTAGTCTAGTCTAGTCTGGAGCAGACTGTTGAATACAGATTTTCTATGCATGGTTCGTGCTATTGCCTATTCTATCTTTCCGTGTGTGTGTGTGTGTGTGTGTATGTGCCCTCTCTATGTGCGCTTAAGTCACAGAAGCCTTTTTCGTTTAGGTATCGTATTACATCGCCTCAGAGCATTTTCGTCTCGTGTTCTACTCAATTCGGTTTTCTAAGACACTCGAGATCCTACATCCGTCACGTCGACAGAACTTAACCTTTCCCCGCGGCGGGTTTTGTTCTATTGACTAAGTTACTATAAAAGTCCCTTCCTTGACCTCTTCACCCCCTTCGGCCTGGGACTAGGCTTGTTCAACTTCCTCGTTACTATGGCGCCACAGCTATCTATTTACAATGCGCGGAATATCTGTTTGTCTTGAAAAAGGCATTGTATAGGTCGGCTGGTAGTGTACGAGTGACAGCATAATGGTAAGATGGTAAATCCAGTACATACCTGTGTGGCCTACACGATATGTAAAGGGATCTACGAGCCTGCTCACACCTCGGCTTAATCATTGGACTCGCACGCCCAGAACACGGCCACGGCACACGGTAGGCCCCGGATTCCAAGCTCAATGATCGAGTCTCCCGTAAGGGATATAGAGCTAATAACATGCGATGTGCTCATGTTTGTAAGATGGCTAAAGAATGATAGAGGTTGCAGTGTACGCCGGCGAGGTGAGCACTCATTCTAGAAGATTCATTCAGGATAGCCATCACGTGAGTCTCTCGGCCGAAGGGCGGGTGTTCTAGCGGGTGTCCTATGCAAACTTTGTCGAGAAGGCATCACAAGAGGGTTTTCGCAGCACGGGAGCATCTTCGAAAGCCTCAGACATCGAGCTTCTATCTAACAGACTTTTTGCCGGATCACATGCCGGGAAAGGTGAATGGTCAAAACAACGGCACTACAAATAGGTATTGAACTCGTGTACATTAGAGCCGCCACGTATTGGGGCAGCACCGATGACAATGTCGTTCTCAAGGGAGTCGTTTATTGTCGCGCCCGGTATGACCGATGGGGGCTAGCGGTCCATGATCCATGGTGCGGATGACTCCGCTCTCCCATAGTGTAGGAGTTTTGGATTTCAAGTTATTTGTCCCCTCTAGGGGATATCGCGCGCAATGCTTTAACCAGAAAGTCGATGTTGTATATCGCTTGAGTGAGGGTTTGTGCTGCAAGAAGACGTGTAGCGAATCACACGGCTCTCGGATGTGCCTTGGCGCAAGAACATGAAAAATCAGTTTCGCGCAACACACGATTTCCTATTTGCACGTCATTCACAATATGTCGAGACCAGCTCTTCCAAGAATTCCAGTGGTTCTGTTTTGCGTGAAAGCAAGTAGGAAAAAGCGGCAAAATACACTCACACATTAAACGGAAGAGCTTACTCCCCTCCGCCGTTTCGGGAAGTTGTTAAGCCCAACCAAAGGTTTTTCGCCAGAGCCGTTACCCTAACGGGCCGAGTTCTAGGTAGTATGATCTCTCCAATGCCTGCTTTTCTGGGATGGCTTTACAGCCAGGACACCCAATTGCTCTCGTGGGCCACATGCCTTGGCAGCCTGCTGGAAATGTTAATGGTGAAGCTACGCTGTAAGACACGTCTCGCCTCGTGATGGGATATGGCAACTAGATTTAATAATAGTTTGACTCAGTCAGTACTGCGCAATGCGTTGCCCATAGCGCAAAGTGCGACATCGGCGGGCATCTTTTAATGCGTATAGAACAAACTTGCGTAACAGGTAGCCTATATCTTCAGATTGAAAGGAGAAAGTACCGCCATGTAGTAATCAGCAACTATCCACAGAAAGCCTTCAGCGGAGCTGTGGACTTTTGACGATGTTACACTGTCGCCTTGCATGGTATGGCGTTCAGGTGGTGCCTGAGTCAGGGTCGTCTTCGATTGCATGGCTATATGATAGCAGGTCTTATTGGGTCCGTTGCGCTATGTATGGTACGGGCCTCTAGTCCTGGTGTTCTGGATGTAATCATCAAACTGTTGCTGGCTACTGGCTACTAACTAGGCGTCAAATTAGGGGTAAGTTGTCGAGCCGAGCAGGGTGCGGCGACCACCCGCACAGCGTATCCTCCTTATATATGGTTGTGGGGCGGGTGATGGAAAAACCCAGGGCGAAGATGGTCCAAGGGATGCAAGTTGTATGTTCGTGGTGCTCTCCGCATCAACGGGTCCCGGAAGGTAAGCAGCCATAGCCAAGCAGGATGAAGGGGTCGCCGACAGACATCGCCTTGGACTAGCACGAGCCACTCAGACTCGGTCTTTGGGAAGCACGTATAAGGGCCTGGATTGTCGGTTAGATCCCCTCCAGCTCACGTTCCCGGCTCGTGCTGGCGGATGTAACGGAATCAGCTGTCTTGGTGTAGGTTTTAGTTTACTTGTATGCTCTGCCTGAGCGATGGCGGCCGCTTGCCCCTACCCCAGATTCCCACTTATGATCTGCCCTGGGAAGAATTAGCCCGGAAATTGTTCTAGATGAACGAGAGAAGCACGTTCTCGGAATAAGCCGCGCCTGAGGGGTAATGATAGCCCGTAACACGCGGTCGTAACAGTTCGTGATGGCTGAATCATCAGGCTGGCGGCGTCATGAGGGTGCCATGCTGCAATCATGCTGCAATTTATAGACCAGGCAGTATACGTATGTGTGCCTCTAGTTTACCTTGGCGTGGGCGAGCGAGGTTGAGAGAGCAATGTCGAAGCATAGCTCGTCGAGTTACGTCACGTCTAGTTCGGTCACGTCACAGACCTGCATGTGAGGACTGGGAAGACTGGGAAGACTAGGAAGACTAGTGGTGATGATGTTGCTGAGCCAGGAGAAGTGACCCATCTAACCATTACCTACCTAACTCTGTAGTCTGTACCCATACTCCTCATCTCATACCGTCTCTGCATTTGCGTTCGCGAAGCGACGGGTCCAATGGCGACATAGGACAGGATAGGAGGAGACGATCGGGCAAGACGCGGACTGAGCCATTATCTAGAGGCGAACTCATTGGACAGAACCCCAAAGCTGAGTGGAATAAAGGATTAAGTGGCGAGTAAGTGCCCAGTCCAGCATGCATACATCATTCATGACGGCGCGATGGTGATGATGGTGGTGATGATGATGGGAGCGGCACCTAGCCCGCAGCCCTGGTCTGATAACATAAACAAGTAACCCCATCAATGCATGGTTAGGAAGCATAAGAAGCTAGGTGTTGCATAGGAAGCATACCCATGAGGTGGTGCTGGGCTGCAAATGGGCTGCAACTGCTCCCCCACAGGCGTCCCATGGGCACCTTCGAGGAGGTGGTACGGATCTTGGGTTGCAGGGCGGCTTCTTTAAAAGCGCCGAGCGAATGAGGCGTCTGCATGGCGTCCTTTTGTGGGTTCGGTAGAATATGACTAACACCCAATTAGGCTAGTTGTCTCACATATGGTACCTACTTTAGCAACCTACTTCAGTGAACTCTGCTCTGACTCTCGACTGGCTCTCGAACCTCAGTCAGTGTTTAAACAGGAAGATGGTTGACGATACTAGAAGCCACATCCACTATCCAGAAAGACATTATAGGCACACACTATCTACGTAATACCGGCCATGATATAGTGCTAGTTGGACGGATGGTGGAGAAAGAAAAGAAAGGTATTGTCAAACAATCGGATACCTACCTATCTTGTGTAAACAAACATGGTTTATGGGAGGGAGTACACTTGCACCGTTTTTGCTATGCCTAAGAGGTAATCATATGTACCCCGGATTCTGTCTCACCAACATAGGCAATGTACCTATCCTTCACTAACGTCCCGTCTGTTGTTTTCACTACCTGCCTACTTGAGAGCTATACTATATCTAGGACAGCAGCGGGATAGTTGCTATGCTTACGTAAAATAATACATATAACCTCAATATACTACTATGTACTATGAGTACTGAACCTATGCTACTGGTGGCTAACATTTATAGAACAAGTTAAATTTTGCTGACTTACTTGATTCCCACCATGCCTCTCTGTCTAGCATAAAACTGGCATGGTTCTAACTGTAGTTGCTGTTGGGTCGAGCATTATACTGAGTAAGGAGATACTTGAGGGAAAATACTAGTAGATGCTTAATAAGTGGCAAGATACGAGGAAGCGGTGGGGGGGGGGGGGGGGGGGGGGGGGGGAGAAGAAAGGGGAAAAGGACAGGAGGGAAAGAGAGAGAAAGGGGGGGGGGGGGGGGGGTGGTGTTGCAGTAATGTTGAAAAGCAAGCGACGCGCCAGCTAATCATGCCTGCATCTCATCCCAGGCTATTGGTGGTGCGCGCCCACTGTGTGACTGGGAGACTGAGCCGATGAGGATAGGAGTTCGTGGTTGACAATGACAAGCTCTGAATGCTTGAGGGCTTACAAGTCTGCCACAGCCGCGTAATGCTGTGCATGGAATGAGTAAATCTGCCCCTTCAGTAATACGCGTATCTAGTAATGGTAACAATGAACTCAAAAGAGAGGTGTTTGTGTAGTATCCGCATCTTACCTGTTGACGGGGACGGACGATTGAGGTATCTCTATACCTACATACGCCCCCTTCAGCCCCGCAAGTCCAACCGAGAGTTCCTATTGTACCGCTGCAGAACACGCTAGGTACTGTAGATAAACTGTTACATCCACTGTAAGGAGAGCTTTTTGATCCTCACGGATCTAATTGGTCACTTGCCAACCCAATTTACAGGAGAATTCTCGGAGACACGCTTCTGCTCCACCACGCTACAGTAAGAACGTTACTCAAAAGCTTGGACGTTACCTAGAAGCCTAACCCTGGGATATAGGTCTACATACCTACAGAAAATACAATGCTGGAGATAAGCTATGGATTATAACTTTTAAGTTAGGTACCTAGGTCGATATTCGATGACCAGGTGGTGGGTGTATGCTACCTACACACAAAGGGGCGGAAGCGCTTGTGAAGAAGCGATGTTATGAGTTTATTAAGTAAGTATCTTGGCCATTGAAGTACAGTACTATGTACCTACTGTAGGTCGCAGCAGACATGGAATTGGAGTAATGGCATTGATGACATGCCGCCCCTTGTCAATATCCCCCATTAACACAGCTTGAAGCATGCCCTACCTGGTCATACAAGGTAGATAGGTGTCATAAGCGCTTATTATTTTACCTTGACATAACCTACCTACATGCAGTACTGTACATATTGACCCAACTGAGCCCGCCAACCCGTGACTCTTCTCACGTTAGCTGCTGTGCGCTCCTGTTCCCCGTTGGTGAGTGAGATTGATGGTCCCATCTTTTCTCCAACTCGCTCGCTCAATCAGTCACTTACTCACTACCCCATCCATCCTCTTCCCACAAGAGTACCGAGAGACATACCTTTCTTTAGCGTGTATTCCGCAACGCAAAGAGAGAGACACAAAGAAGAGGGAGGAGAAAGAAGAAGGCAAAGGCAAGCGATCAACAGCAACGTATAGGCGTAGTTATAAGAGACACAGACAGCAATACTGTACTTGTACTCTGTCTTCTCACTTACATAAGTATATCTAGCCTGTATGAAGTAAATTCGCTGTAACTATACCTGACCCGGCCTACCGAGGTTAGTATGGTAATAGGACGGGGCTTCCAGGGCAGGCATTGTATGTGTGTAAGTAGGTATGCGTACACTACTGTACCTACTTCTGTAGCCTGTATGTAGGCAGGTTAGTTGCTTTTCTCGTCTTTCCAATCATCATTAGTAGTTTATTACTTAGTCGGGACTACACCTATCTTAGAGATAGCGTACCTGTCGCTGTCGGCGGTCTCGTACCTCGCCCTTCGCTCTCCACACGCTATACATGCCTGTCTACTCCTAGTTACCTATGTAGTCTAGTGTAAGCCTTCTCTTTTACCCCACAAGATTACCACGCCCCGACCACGCAACCCTCCGCAAGAGGCTGCATCCTGCATGAGATTTTCTCTTAAAGAACTTAACGCCTGCTTGCTGTCGCCCAGCCGCTGCACCGCTATTCCGGCCGCGTTATTATACCATACCTCCCGCTGCTGCTGCTACTGCCGCCGCTGTATGTACCCTCACCACCACCACCTTCTTATCTTCCCCGAATCCGTGAGGAGCACTGTTCTGTCTGTGCTTCCCTCATCCTCCTGCTCACCTCGCCTATGCCCCGGGGAGTGAGCATGCTGTCCCAACAATAAAAGTCATCGACTGTCATGACACTCTCGCCCATCAATCTACGGCCCCTGGTTTCTTACGCCTGGATGACCGAAAGGGTAACGGCTGATTACCTAGTCTCACTGGGCCTCTTCAATGGTTACCGGCCCTTTCTCCGCAGGGCCTACTTCTAGAGAATCAGAAAACAGTGCCGGAAGGGGCGCGCAACAAACTCGCTGTAGTGTAGGAACACGCTCGCATTCTAAATATTAATTCCTCGTCCCGATGACCGAAGAGGGTGGAACTATCTATGTAGCGATGTCATCGGATCAATCATGCCGCAGAAGCTCGTCATTTCCGGGGGGCATCAGCTTAGACGGTGTACAGACCGTCCCTAAGCCCGAGCCTCAACCAGATCAAATGAATGCTACTGATTTGAACGGCTTCTCGCTACACAGCGGGCACGATGATCTTAATGGCGATGTTTCTGCTCGGGGATTGCTCGAGGCCTCACAATTCCCCGACTTCACCTTTCCCTTTCACGACCTCACCGAGGAGGGCCAGATGATCTCCCTTGATGATCATGCAGCGGATCTGTTTGCTACCCCTGACCCTAGCTCAAACCCATCCCTTGGGGAAAAGAAGGATTCCGCGGCAGCCGGTCGCCGCGATACTCCGATCGCCAGGAATCAGGTCTCGCTAAAGCGGCCTCTCAGTATCGACGAGTCAGAGGACGGCAGCCAGGAAAGCCCGGCCGATGGCCACAACTCACTTGAGGACAACATGTCGGATGACTTTGGCCTTTCCGCCGCCGCGCCTGGCGATGGCACCGAACTCGGGGGCAAGTTAAAGGAGAACAAGTCGGACCCCACACCAGCTTGGAGTGAGCTGAAGACTAAAGCAGGCAAGGAGAGGAAGCGGTTGCCGCTAGCATGCATAGCCTGTCGGAGGAAGAAAATTCGTTGTTCTGGGGAGAAGCCAGCTTGTAAGCATTGCCTTCGCTCGCGGATTCCCTGTGTCTACAAGGTCACGACTCGGAAGGCAGCTCCGAGGACCGACTATATGGCCATGTTAGACAAACGGCTCAAAAGGATGGAGGATCGAATCATCAAAATCGTGCCGAAATGCGAGCAAGATGCATCGATTAGCAATGTTGTCCGGGGCGTGGTTAAACCCGTGCTACCGGGAACTCTCTCCCAAGGCAAACAGGCAGGCAAGAAACGCGTGGCGGATGAGGCCTTCGGGGCTGAGCTAGACCACTGGGCTCGTGGTTCCGCGAGACCGAAGGTGGACAGTTCGGGTAAGCCAACGTCGCTACAGGTGCAGGAGGCAGAGGAAAACAAGCTACTTTTCGAAGGCGCAGAGTCACTGCCACCCAAGGATCTCCAAGAACACCTAGCCGAGGTCTTTTTCGACAATATCTATGGGCAAGCCTATCATTTGCTGCATAAGCCGAGCTATATTAGAAAGTTAAAGTATGTACAACTCCTTGAATTCACCGTAGCCGTCTCGCTAACAAATTCGGTAGGGCGGGAACATTGCCACCGGTTCTGGTACTTTCGGTGTGCGCCGTCTCCGCGAGGTTTTCCACTCACCCAAAATTTGCCATGACGACCAACTTCCTTCGTGGAGAGGAATGGGCCGCGCCGGCCCGAGATATCGTTATCCGAAGATACGAATGGCCAAACATAACCATCTTAACGTGCCTGCTCCTCCTTGGCTTGCACGAATTTGGAACATGCCATGGCGGAAGAAGCTGGTCACTAGGTGGACAAGCCACCCGAATGGCCTACGCACTGCAGCTGCACAAGGACTTGGAGTATGACCCCATGCGGCCCAACCCATCGACCCAGCTCAGTTTTATAGACAGAGAGATAAGGAGGAGGACCATGTGGGCATGCTTTTTAATGGACCGTTTCAATTCTTCTGGTACGGATCGGCCAATGTTCGTCAAGGAGGAGACAATTAGGATACAGCTGCCTATAAAAGAAAAGCTTTTTCAGCTCGATATGCCGGGGCCAACAGAAGACCTGCAAGGCCGAGTTCCCCATCCAGTGCCCACCGATGAAGGTCAACTATCTGTCGCTAAGGACAACATGGGCGTCGCAGCTTACATGATACGTGCTATTGCGCTGTGGGGGAGAATCATTAGTTTCTTGAATCAAGGCGGGAAAGAGATCGACGAACATTCGATGTGGGATACTGACTCTGAATACGCCACTCTCCTCAAACAAGCCGAAGAGTTTCCAGAAAACCTCCCAGAAGGGCTTAAGTATAATGCCGAAAATCTCCATTTGCACAAGACGGAGGGAATGGCGAATCAATTCCTCTTCTTACACATATCAGTCCAGCAGAATATTTTGTTCATGAATCGCTTCGCCGTATCCTCCCCGAGCGGTTGTTCGCAAACCGATGTACCGCAAACATTCGTGACGCAGGCTGGCTCGAGAGCTTTCGCTGCGGCGAACAAGATATCCGAACTTCTCAAAGACGCAGAGCCATATATGATAGCAGCCCCCTTCGTAGGCTATTGCGCATTCCTGTCTAGCACCGTCCACATCTTCGGTATTTTTTCGGGGAATGCCACCGTCGAAACGGCAGCCAAGAGGAATCTTGCAACAAATGTCAAGTTTCTCTCCAAGATGAAGCGTTATTGGGGTATGTTTCACTTCATGGCAGAGAACCTTCGCGAACAGTATAAGACTTGCGCGGATGCGGCGAGGCAAGGGACACCAGCGAACGACAACTCTACATCTTCGCCTATTTTCCAGTACGGTGACTGGTTTGATCGATACCCACATGGCGTATCGCAGGCTGAGTATGTTGAACCCGCCTTGGGCAAGAAAAAGGAAACAGGCGACGACGCGGTTCTGGAGCAAAAACCCGAGTTGCACACCGTTGAAGAGTTTTTCACGCAGCTCTCACCCCCACCTAGCACGAATGAGGCACGAGATGCTGCCAGTGGACCCAGTCGACCGCCGCTTGCAAAGCGGAAGTCTCTGGCTAGAAAGGGAAGCAACGCGCGAAGCGACCAGCAGCAACAACTTGAGCCTCTCCTCACCGACTTGAATAATACCAGCCTTCCCGAACAGATCCAGCAACGCATTCAGCAAGCACAGCAGCAACAAGCCCACCGCAACTTTCGCTTGGGCGCTCAGGCCAATGGCCAGGCCTCTTTTCACCATCTATCTAACGCGCGGGCACGGTCGCATTCCGCCGCCGCTAATTATCATGCCATGTCCCCTATCTCGCCTGTTGTCGGTGGGTTTCCGCATGGACTCCACGGCCGTGGCCACCCCTATCATGCAGCGCTCTACAACCAGGACCTTTTCTCCCTGTCGCTTGCAAACCAAGCTGGCCTATTACCACAGCTAGACCGACAGCTTGTATTTAATGCGTACGGCGGTCTAGATCCTACCACCATCAGTGGCCCTGAGGCGCTGATGGATTGGGATGCGTTAGCGGGCCACGCTTCTAACACGGGAGGGGCTGGTACCACGCATGGCGCGAGCTCTTCTCGTGACGAGCCGGGCGCACACGACGGTCTGCCCGCCGGTTTCGTCCCTGAGCCAAGTTCGGCATGGTTCATGCCATTTAACATGGAACCCCCCGAACTGGGCCAAGACCTAGGAAATGGGATGGTCGATACCTTTGCCATGTTTAGCCCCGGGGGCTCTTTAGGATTGCGGCGAGGTGGCCGTTAGCAATCTTGCTCCATATCACCGGGGATGATTTCAGCGCTTGAATTTTCAGTTGTTCGTTATCATTCTTCTGCACTGTTTTGAGTAGCGCACATTATACCCTCTTTCGTTATACGCAAAACATTTGTTTTTTTCTGTACTACCAGGGGTGTCGCATTTAGACCGGTGGCGAGCTATTGTATTCCGCATTACGGACTGCGGGTGGGATATTGTGTCTGATCTGAGATGAGGAGCGTTCCATTACATTATTTTCCCTGCTTACCTGTCTCATTAGATGAGGGAACGGGGCATACGAATCATCGAACGAAGAGAATATGCGAACGAATGGAACTAGGGAGAACTTCTTGCGACACGGGGGGTTTGCTGTTATACTTGGGCGGAAATCTCCTAGGAAATAGATGTAAGGATAAGATGGGATGTACATATAAAAGCGAATAAGGAACAGATAAGCCAATAGCTTATATGACAAAAAGGAAAGGCTGTTGCAGCGGAGGACGGAAGCAAATCGATTTTCTTGCTCCTCCTGTGGAGGCCCCCCCCTATATCATTTATAGCAACCGCAGAGATGGAAATCAAGTGAAGAAGAGGGAGAAAGTAAAAATACAAAAAATAAAAATAAATCTGACATCAATCGGCCGAGAGACAGATATAATAGCGTGGGAGCAGTATCGGTGCCGGCCGGTATGTCGTCCTTGCCCGCCTGCTAGGCTAATTATTCATCCGCAGAGTCCATATGGATAGGTGCCGTGCTAAAAAAAAAGTCCTGGGGATTATCTAAATCCAAGGCATGGAACGATATATGATAGTCATAAGCTCTTGGTCGTTTTTCTGGCTTCCCGTTAGCGGAAATACTAATCCCCTAAAAGCAATCTGGTGGGCCTATGCTGACAATGGTACGATGATGAGGCCATGGGATTTCTCGTCTTCGTCCTCGGCGTGCGGCATTGCAATTCACTTGTTCAAAAATTCGTTACGCGAAATCGTCGAACCGCGATATTCTGTTTCCCGCGCCTTGCCGCTGGTTTATGGCGGAATAGTCCGGTCGGCATAGGTTCGTTCTAGCGGTAGTTCTTTCGGCGGATGACGATGTTCCAACTCTTCGGTGTTGCACGTTCATGGATTCTAGGTAACTAAGTGACTAGTGGTTTGAATGGGTTGTAGGTAAACTCGATGCTTGATTTCTTGCCCTTTCGCCCTCCGACTGGGTATCTACACCTCGTATCAATACATATTATGTACAGCTAGCTTCATACTCTAGAAAGTCCTGATATAGATAGATAGATATTATTGCAAATCTACTCGGCAGCAATCTCCTTCCCTTTGCCCTCCTTCTTTGGCCGCGACCGCTTGCGCTTCTTTTTCGAGCCTTCAATGATATTGCCGCCATCCTCGTCATCGACAGCAGTCTTCTCCTTCTCAAGCTTGTCGAAGTTGAGTGCCGGCGGCTCCCGCTCAAATTCGGGACCGAAGGTCTCCTTGCGCCACTGCCGTAGCCGGGCCTTCTTGCCGAGCCTCTTGCGATCTTTCGATTGCTTCTCCTGATCGCGCCAGTGCGCGAGCTTCTTGAGGCCGACGAAGTTATTTAGGTCGGCATCTGATGCCATCAGAATGTCGCGTGTCGTGAGACCGAAGGATTCGGGTCTTGTCTCAATATACCCAAAGCTAGGTTGACCCGCGTTCTTTGAGGATGTAGCACCATTTAGTACCTCGGGGTCCTCTAGGTTCATGTGTGCATCGACGAGAGCCTCTAGCTTTGCGCGCTCTTTGCGCGCTTCTTTTTGGCTTGCAAGTCGCTCCTTCTTCCGCTCCTTAGTAGTCTTTTGTCGCTTGGCTGCTGGAGCATCTTCATCATCCTCCAGCTCCTCTTCAGCTACCTCATCATCTGTGAGAGTAAACTTGGCGCGCTCTTCGTCGTCGAAGTCAGGAACGAGGTCCTTGATGTCGATATCGTCATCCCACTTCGGCTTCTTCACCTTCTTCTTTGATCCCTTGGCAGCGTCCTCGTTACCAGAGATTTCATCACCTTCGCCTTCGGCGTAGTATTCGTCGTTGAATAGGTTGTTCATTTCCTCCTCCCACTGATCATTTTCCCAGGCGCCTTCGAGTACCTTTTGCCACTCTTCGTCCTTCAGCACCTTCCCTCTGAGACCAGCAGCCTTCTTAATCTTTTCTAGCTTGCTTTCAGCCTCCTCTAGCTTCAGTCGTCGCAAGCGAGCGCGTTCCTCTCTTCTTTGCTTCTTCTCGGCCTCTTGCTTTTCCTTCTCGAGCTCTCGTTGACGTTTTCGTCCCGTCTTTTCTTCCCTCCTGACGGAAATAGAAGCAGTAACATCACGGGCATATGACCTTAATACCTCATTGCTCTTGCTAGGATCCTCAAAACGCATGTTGTAAGCCGCTTCCCATTCATCGGCCTTCTCATCTTCCTCGTCATCGGATTCAAACGGTTGCCATCCATTGCCCTCTCCCTGAGTCCAAGCACGGGAGGCCATAAAATTAGAGAGGAAGAGCTCAGGGTCTTTATCAGCCTCCTTGACGTCTGGTACTGGAACTCGGACCTTCGCGGCTCGTGACGGATGAATGTTGTTTGCGGTGGCGACTTTGGCACCCTCTTTGGCCTTCATAAACCCTTCATCACCATCGCTTTCTTCATCGTCGCCAGCGGCCTTAAGCTGTGCCTGGATCTCATTCTGCAGAGATTTTTTTAGATCCTCTTGTTCCTCTGCGTACGTTTGCGGCGGGGCTTCCTCGGCCTGGTCTTCTGCCCCCGTATCACCACGCAGAAGCCTTTCTCGATGGTAGTCTTGCAAGAACATGGGTTTCTCTTTTTTTTCTTTCGAAACGCCGGATTGGATGGAGGGATCTTCATCTACGGGTGTATAGAACGTCGTCTTCCCGTCGTATAATCGGGGATCTTTGTTTTTGATGGCTTGGAGGGTAGCGGATATTTGGGCGTCGAGCTCTTCAGTAGCTAGAAAGCCGTCGTCATCCTCTGTCTCGTCTGAAGAGGACTCGTCCTCATCATCGTCTTCTCCGGCTTTCGCGTTGCCGCCATTAGCCTGTTTTGACTTGTACTTTTCCTCCACTAGTATATATTAGCTTTAGAAGCAAGAGCCGAATAGCATCGTTTAAACTAACATCTGTGAAGTTCCTCTCGCTTCTTGTTATGTTCAAAACGTTTTGCGTATTCATCGTTGATCTTCAGGTCTACTCCACCGTCGGACTCGTCATCGCTATCATCGAATAGCACCTTCTTCTTGGCGCCGGCAGACGCCATGGTGAATAGAGAGTACTGTGTAAATCGTATCTCTTGCTCTAGGGTGTGATGGTTTCGATGGTTCTACAAAAACTAGCGTAGGTGGGTTCGCAATAATAGAGTGAGGTATTCAAGAGAAAGTGGAAAAGTGTATGATTCGAGAATACAAGGCCTCTAACCAGTGAACCTGCGCGGTAGAATTGGGGGCTCGACGCTCTGAACTTTTTTTTTTCTGCCGTTTCGTTGGCGGGGACTCGCACCTGTCAAATAGCGCTTATCCTAGGCGGTGTCGGTCCGCCGATGTTCCGACGCTGCCCGCACTAGCCGATTAATGCTTTAGTGCCGCGGTTGCTACCTCCAGGCCCCTAGATAGCGTACACTGCACCCCGTCCTAATCGAGCCTAAGCGTCGTCATTCGACATCCGACCTTCATCAGCTTGCCATTTGCTTTTATTAGCTGCCTGCCCGATCCCAACAACTCTCGTAGATAGATACTTCAGCTATCTACAACCACTCTGTCTGTCGCCTAATCTCCTCCATCAGAGCCTCTCACTATTCTATTCATTCGAAAAAAAGGACCATTTCCATTGTCATTGATCTTTTCGCTGGCGACCGTCCTTCGATTGCATTGACGCCATGGCGGATTCAAATGCTCCTAAACCAAGCAGCAGCGTAAAGCTGGTGCTGCTTGGCGAAGCAGCTGTCGGGAAGGTACTGACACTTCAACCACAACTCATCTGGTGTCTAGATACTAATATGAAACTGTTAATATAGTCTTCGCTAGTGTTGCGATTCGTCAATAATGATTTCCAGGAGAATAAGGAACCGACAATTGGTGGTATGTAGTCAAGTTTGCGATCGACCCCTTGCATCAACCCAGTCGCGCTGACATGACTATCTTCCTCAGCCGCCTTTTTAACTCAGAAGTGCAACCTACCCTCACGGACAATCAAGTTTGAGATCTGGGATACCGCTGGCCAAGAGCGATTTGCCTCCCTCGCCCCCATGTATTACAGGAATGCCCAAGCTGCCCTCGTCGTCTACGATCTCACCAAGCCTACATCCCTTGTCAAGGCGAAGCACTGGGTGGCCGAGCTCCAGAGACAGGCGTCGCCGGGCATCGTTATTGCCCTTGTTGGAAACAAACTCGATCTCACAAACGACGGCGAGTCGGGGCAGGGCGACGGTGATGCCGAGGGTGCTGAGGGTCAAGACTCCGGAGATGCCCGGAAGGTGTCAACTGAAGAGGCCAAGTCATACGCCGAGGAGGAAAGTCTTCTGTTCTTCGAGACCAGCGCTAAGACCGGTTACAATGTCGCGGACGTATTCACAGCCATTGCGAACGCCATCCCAGAAACATCATTAAAAAGCACGAGGGGTCCTGGAGTGTCGAACGTCGTCAGTCGGGGTGGAGACGAACAGAGGGTGAACCTCAACGGCCCCAGAGAGGCCGCCAAAGAGGGGTGTGCCTGCTAGAGAAGAGGGTGGGTGAGTTGGTCCGCAATAGAGTAGCATATTGTCACTTGTTCGGGGGTCCTTTTTTTTCTCTCGCTTTTATCATTGTCAAACATGTAATATTGGAGCGAAGGTTGTTTTTGGGGGACTCGGTATCTGGGGTGTCTGTCACACATGGATGTCCTCTTGATGTATTAACAGCACGTAAGGAGTGAGTGAACCTACATGAAGACCACGCGTACTCATAATTCAACACGCTCTATCCTCTACATGCTCGGATCAGCAACACCCATAATACCGTCTAGGAGTTTGTAAAGACGAATTAGCGATATACGAGGTAACGGTAACTATCCTCTACGCCCTTAAATTAGAATATACTCCAAAATATGGACCGATGTGTGGAGGCGTTGAATATATAACTACTGGACGAGGGGAGCTCATTTCATCTACCTACCTAATCCATTTGGGTGTCTGGGGCCGAACTTCTATTGTAGGTTCCTTGTCCTATCTAAATGTCTTGCCTCCTGTTTCAAATCGAAACCGCTGCAGTTTACATTGTTCTTACTGCGCATTTCTTTCATTATAGATATATGTAAATAAAACCTCGGGACGATTTATTGGCTGTATCTTATTAGATAGCGATCTCGACCAAGCTTCGGGGCATTGTAATTTTAGGTAGACTAAACACTTCTCTGTATATATGCAAATGTTGTTTAAATGCATGAAACGCAGTGGCGCCCTTTGGGTTCGGTAGGTGGCAGAAAGGTACCTTGGTTAGGTTCGGCAGGCTCCACCTGCTCTCAAAACTTCTTCCGTATCCAGAGCGCATCACGCATCATCACGCATCACGCAGCAAGCACCACGTACAGTATCCGGTCGCCTGCCCGCCCGCCTGCTTGCGCATCAAGCAAACAATGGTGCAGTCTGTCTACCGATAAACCCGCATCGGAATCATTGTGTCCCTGCCTGCCCGGCGCGCCTCGACTTGTCACAAGTAACAGTGACGCGGGCCGACGGTCGACACGACACGTTTATTCAGCCTGCCCACGTTCGCGAATGGAAATGACACTTGTCGCATCGCCAAACCCATCCATTCATTGTGACCATCCAGTGCTATAAACCACTCTTCCCCCCCTCTACCTCTCCCCCCCTTTTCCACATGTGTTAGGGGAACTGCAACGCCATCCACCTTCAGTATGGCAACTCTTACTCCCGCCCAGCTTGAGCTGGCAAGGTAAGCATGTTACCCCCCAATCCTCTTGGGCATCTGGTAAAATGAAACCCTGTACTCAATCATCTATAGTTCCCTCACTCAAGACGAATTACCCACGAAGCTGCGATGCGCCATCTGTAGCAAGCTGGCCGTCAATGCCTTCCGATTGCCATGTTGTGAAACCGCCATCTGCGAGAACTGTAAGCGCGTTTCATTTCCACAGACGCCTAGACATGGGGAGCTCGATACTAACGCCTATTCTAGGCCAGGCTACCTTGCCCTCTTCCTGTCCAGTTTGCGAGCACACTCCCGTCTCGGGTGCCGATTGCACTGTCTACAAATCGCTCCGAACTACTATTAGGGTCTTCTTGAAGACCGAAGAGAAGAAGCGCGAGGCCACACGACCTAAAACTAACGGCTCCGTACCCGCGACTCCTGCTCAGGTGACTCCTACTCCGACACCGACACAAACCGGAGGACCGGCTGATCCTCCTACCGTCGAGCCCTCCGTTCCTGAGCCCACCAACTTAGAACATGCTTCGGAGAACGCAACGGCACCAGTCACAGACCTTTTGGTTGGGACTGAGGATAAGATAGTCACCGACGATGTTGTTAATGACCAAACAGAAGCAGTAAGCAAACTCTAATATCCAATTTTGTAGACTATGTTAACAAGGTTTTAGGCGGACATAAATGACCACCCATCTGAGGAGAAAAGTGCTGAAACTGAGGAAGCAGAGGAATCTGGTCCGCAAGGCCATATGACCGAGGAAAGCACGGGCGCAGATGGAGAAAAGGGTGACGCTGTGGCTGAAGTTGGCGCAGATCAATCAGAGCAGTCTGGCATGAATTTTGGTTTCGACCCCATGAATAATAATTTCAATATGAATTTCGGCAATGGAGACATGACCCAAATGCAGATGATGATGGCAATGCAAAATGGCATGAATCCCGCCGCGTTTGGTTCATTCCCTATGATGGGTTCGTCTTTTCTCGCTATGCGAGCAAGGAATAATTGCTAATTCACCGTGTACAGGAATGATGGATCCGATGATGATGCAGAACATGATGATGAATGGTGGCTTTGGTGCGCAAGGCATGGCAATGAACGGCATGAACATGAATATGGGCATGAATGGGTTCAATGGTAGCGATGACTGGAGCGGACAGCAATCATGGAACGTCGGCCAAGATAATTTCAATCCAAATGCTCCTAGCATGGGTAATGGTGATTTTGGCAACTTTAACGCGAATTTCCGTACAGGTCATTACGGCCATCACAATCAGTTCAATGACTATCGCCGAGGCAATTATGGTTTTCGAGGAAGAGGCCGTGGTCGTGGATACTACGGAGGGTATGGCCGTGGATATCACAGTTACAACCACCAGGCCAACGCTTGGGGCGGTGGCCAGTCCAATAGTACATCGCAGGCCATCGACACCACATCAGGCAATGTTGATGAATTTGGGAGGACGATACGGGCAGACCAATCCCAGGACGGACAGCCAGTGGGTCAAGATGAACAGGGCGCCGTTGTCACACAGGAAGGCAATAACGGAGCATCAGAGACTCAAAATCAGGTAGTCAAGGAGCGTGTACCTGGATCTGAAGAGACTCAAGGTGACAACGCAAACCCCGATGGTGATGTCTCTACTATGCATCAACAAGCAAATGGTACTGGGCATTTGGATTCGATGCCGCCACCGCAGCGGGTTGTTCCTGATGTACCCCTAAATGCACCTACTGGTCCCAAGGCAATGCGCCAGGGGCTTCCTAACACTAGCCTTTATCATTTAAGAGCACGTGGTTATACTATTATGGATGAGAAAGTCCCCAGTATAGGTACTAATGGTTCCATCGTGGCTAGTCCCGTCGAGGAGCGGCCACAGTCTCGGAGTAGTTCTCCGCAATCCCGCAAGGATAAAGATCGCAGTCAACATGACCGCCACCAAGACCATGGCGTAGATGAGAAGGATGAAAAGGACAGAGCAAAAAATGAGGCTAGAGGTCGTGGACGTTCCCGGACTCATAGCATATCCAAGAGTCGAAGTCCCACTCGCAGTCGCAGCCGCGATCGTAAAGAGTCCCGCAGGCACAGACGACATCGCTCTCCATCTGCGTCGGATATCAGTCGCGATGGTGACCGCCGTAGAAAGCATAGAAGCAAGCGGCATTCTACCAGAGACGACGATGACCAGAAAGGCCGCCCTAAGGGGGACAAATTTGAGGAACGATCTAGATCAGCATCTCCTGCAGAGCGTGAGCATAAGCGCAGTACTCACCGCAGCCATCGAGAACGCGAGCGTGATCGTGAACGTGACCGTGACCGTGATAGGGATCGCGATCGTGACCGAGATCGCGACCGTGACCGCGACCGCGACCGCGACCGCGACGAGAAACGCCGAGAACGCGATAAGGATAGAGGTAGGGACAGCGATCATGATCGCCATCGGAAATCTGGTCACCGCTCGTCTCATCGAGATCGTGATGATGATCGAGAACGGGATAGAGAACGTGAAAAAGACCGCGACCGAGCACGAGACAAGGAACGGTCTCGAGAATTCGACAAGGAACATCGAAGCCACGACAGCAAAGTCTCCACAGTTGAGCCTCCGACTCCAGTAGAGTCAGAGAAGAGCTTCAATCCCCCCACCGGCCCAAGAGGCAGCTTTTCAATTAAAGGCGCCGGCAGTAAACCTAGTCTTGAAATCAGAGGCGTCAGTAGCCGTTCATCTGACTTGCCTAGACGCGAGAGCGAGGTATCCCGCCGCACCTCACAGTCGTCGGTCACGGGTGGTCAAAAATCAGCTCCCAGTGCGCCAGCAAAAGATCCGCATACACATGAGCGAGAGGCTCGCGACCGAGAGCGTCTTCTAAAAGAGGCCCAGCGAATTGCCGGCATGGCTGGTCTTGCGGGTCGGAGCAGTGGAAAGCGTAGTCGCGACGTGGGTGATGACCGAAGTGGCCGTAGGAAGAGCCGCCGCAGCGAGGCTGTCAGTGTCGACGATGAAGAGCGCATGAGGCGCATAGAAGCAGAGCGAGAGGGCGGTCGCTGGGATTAGGATCCAGCGGCTATCGGAGCTCTGTATTAGGAGCCGGCGCAAATACGCTCGACCAAGACGAAGAAAAAGGAGACGCCGCAAGGGACCAGCTTCATCCGCAGGGCATAACATGGGAATATGAGGGATGCTAAGACGCGGGGAGCCCACTCTATCAAAGCTTTTGTTCGGCTATTTTGATAGCGGTTCTAAATGTCGTCCTCGTAGGGCTCATAGATGTACTACACGTCTATGTCGTATGGAGTATGTCGTGTTTTGGCAGTGTCACTCCTTGGAGGAAGGTGACTACGCTATGGGTTAAGCTGCGCCTAGCCGTAGACGAGCTCGCTATGACTCAAGGCCAACAAACTCGTGACAAAGATAGAGTAGAAAAGGCCAGATACTCCCGGGCGACCAAGTATAATACAATACATTGCATATTTACAGCCTATCGCTTGATAGTTGTCTCTCTACGGTATATAAGTCCCTCAGATGCTGCATTGAGGTCGTTGGTGATGATCTACATATGTACGTACAGATTATGCCTAGTGCAGTTGTGAGCACACCGGTGAAACCGCAGCAAGGCTACAGCTGTTTACGTTGAATTCGGATCCGACAATGGTGGAGGCAGCAGGCCTATTGCGTAAGGGAGAATGCGCCCGCATATGCCATACGCCCCTATAAAGATGATCTCTACTTTCTACTTAAGCCAACCTATGAAACCAGCATCTCTCCAACTTATCAAAACTCTTTATAATAGTAAAGTGAAACCCCCCATCACAGCTTAGAATGTCAGTTACGGAATTAGCGTGGATCCCCTCGGCCACGCCGGGATCCATCCCACCGGCGCTCGTCGAGGCCGGCCGGAGAGGCATGTGGGCCCAAAGCGAGGTACGTGGTTAGGGTATTAGGTATCTACGATATCACCAAACATACGACCTAGTGCACACGGCTTATTACCTGTCCTCTATTCTCACCTCGGTTTTCACCGTCCAGCCCCGTGCGATGATGAGGGTCTGGTGTTGATCTTAGCGAAAACACAACTACTGTGTACCTACCTAGCAAGAGGCATATGCTAATTCCAGCGCCAGTGGGCCGCAAAATACGCAATATTAAGCCTGCCCAACGGGCCCCCGGCCGTCCGTGGCGCGGCGCTCTACCAGCAGCGCGAGGACCCCGGCATGGCGCTCGTGACGGCGCACTGGCTCTCGCCCGAACAGCACGCCATGTGCGTGGCGAGCGACGAAAACAGGGAGGCGATGGAGGGGATCGCCCCCCTGTCAGTAGCATCGGAGATCAAGTTCTTCCACGTCGAGGGGGTGCAGATGTTTAATAAGGAGACGCTGGATGCGGAGCTATTGAGCGTGATGAGGATTGGGGTTAAGACCGGGGAGGAGAGGAAGCGGGTTGAGCATCTCTGGAGTCTGATAAAGCCGATGTTGTCTATTTTCTCGAAATTCGAACATACCGCGGGCTGGAGGATTGAGAAGGAGCAGGGACAGGAGGATAGGGATGAGTTTGTGATTGTGGGGGCATGGCAGGATGAAAATGACTTGAATAGGTTCATGGATGATGAGAGTGTGGACTGGGGATTTTGGGATAGGATATGGAAGCCTGTTATGCTGGATATAGAAGCCAAGTCGTATAGGCGCATTGCCTAAATTATCAAGTACCTAGATAGATATCAGTTGAAGATTGGTAGCACTCTATTGGCCTCGTGGTGTCGTAGCTTACCTGTCACGACCCCTGTAGACACCCCGATATGACCCAAGGGCCAGGCTGGTTGTGGGGCTAAGTGACCAGAGCTGGGGGAGCTTCGATCTCCCGCCCACCTCGGTGCCAGTTACAAGGTAGCTAGCTACTTAGTCTAGCTGTCCATCCCCAAGGCACTGACACAATTACAACATAGAAATCACCAACAGAATAGCATACCCAGCCCATACTTAGATATTAATAGCACGGAATTCAACATGCGGCATCGGATTACCTTCTTCCACAGGAACGAACATGGCATCGAACCGTCCTCTCTCAAAATCCGCGATCGCTCTCTAGCCGGTCCAGACCTGGTAGCTGTTCGCGAGCATCGCATCACGCTGGCTCTAGAGGAGCTGCCCGCCGAGCTTCGCGAACTACTCCACGAGGTCCACGAGCTACACATCCGCTGGAGTACGCCGCAAGCCCACGATACCCTCGGGCCTTGGACTTCGAGGTTACCACCGGGGCTGCATACCTTCTATACGCCCCAAACGGCCAGCGCCGCAGATTCGTAGGCACCAGTGAAGACCATCAGAATACACCGTCGCTGACTTGTTGAAGTTCCCGACTCTGTGCACAGCTTCGCGCCGTGTTTGGGGATTTAGACTGTTCATCGCCAGCTGTAGGTAGCCTTACATGAACGGGGAGTGGAGAGATTGCTTAAGTTCACCAGCTAACACGTTGCAGGAGTCGTTTACCAAACTCCCCACGGATCGATTCTCACACTCGACGGCCTTCCAATATTTCCAACCGTTAGATACCTTGGAGAATTTGTCCACGTATGCCGGGCTGTATGCATGTACTCCCGGGGATCGAGATTGCAGAAGATGGGCCCATGAACTTGGAAATGCCGTGTCCCTCGACCTGTCCTACGACGCTATCTCTCATGTCGTGAAAATCTCAGCTGTTTGGCCGGAGGGCCGCCAACAGATGTTGATTGATTCGCACCCAGATCACAGGACGGAGGTCGGCATTTTGACCCCCGACTCACCTCCACACCTAGAAGCTCACGAATTGGGCGTGACTGGTCTACTGACGGTCCTGGGCGAAGACACAAAACCTTCCCCCGTCCTGTTTGCGTTCCCTTCGCGGCACAAGGACGCCGACTCAACATTTTCCTCCACGTTTCTTCAGCCGCTAGGTTTGCATCCAACCTTGCAGCTAAAAATCGACTCTAGCAAACCCCCATTGCCAGATTCGTCCTGCTCTGTACATGCGTATATGACGCTACCGCGGACTATATTCGCCGACAAGTATCAACTCGGAGACGAACTGTTCTCGGCCTCTAAAAACTTAACAGCACTACGTTATATTAGCCAGCCTGTTGATCTTGAGGCGCCTGACTATGCAATGAAACTATGGGGATCTAGTGTACTCTTGGAGCTACAGCCCCCTAATGTTGAGGGCGATTCACCATGGACGGCCGATATCCCGCTTCATTTACGGTATCTATCGCCCGCAGAGGGCGGATACAGCTCTATCAATGTCCCCTGGCCAGCTGTATTCTGGGCCTGTAACACTGAGGAGGGGACTAAGTTCCCAAACAGCCCGTTTGACAGGGTCAATCTGGGCTATGATGGATTATTTGGACCACGGACGCTTTTTTGGCACGTAAATCCGAAACCAGAGGGAACTGGCTATCTTAATCACCAAATTAGGGTCCCGGTTCTTGATACGAACAAGACTCTGTGGGTTGGTATCGGGACGGCTGCTGTAGTGCTTGTTGGGTTCGCATACATCGTGTTTAAATTGGCGTCGCTGTATTTGAGGACGGGATATGGCAACCAGAAGCTAGCGACACAGAGCGAGAAGAAGAAACAATAGATAAACTACTACGTAGAATGAAGAACCATATATCGTCACCGTCTCACCGTCTATATGAGGATATTTATAGGTACTAAGTATGCATAGTAGGTACTTCGCAAACCGTTTATGATTGGCTGCACTCTCCACTACTCCACCAAGTGTACCAATCATAATCGTGCCATGGCCTCAAACAGGAGGCTTCACTTCCACTGAATTTCCCGACCCTTCCGTCGCCGTGATGGTACATGCGTGACCGGCGCCATGTTCCCCTATATCATAGCCGGTCTTGCGATTCTCCTCTTTTATAATCCTATTACCCAGTATTTGACAGCCGGTCGAGAGCCACGCCCACTTCCCCGCACTCCGCGACCGCGGATTAATGAGTCTCTCTTGGCTATCGATACGGACAATGAAGCGGCACACTTGAGCTGCGCGCCCGACGCTTATTCGGTGCATATAATATCCAAGGCACCGCTTGTGGTGTATATTGAGAACTTTCTCTCGTTAGACGAGCGAAAGCATCTCCTTGAGATTAGGTTATATTTTATTATATTTATGTTCTCGTATACCCAATTCAGGTTACTCGTTCTAACTTACACCATGATCTATATTTTTGCGCACCGTGACGATGAAATATATCTAGACTAACTTAGCTGGATATAGCGAGCCTCTTTTCGAGCCCTCAACCATCACGAATGATGGCGACAAGACACAGCGCAATGTCCTCGTCCGTGACTCTGAGGTGGCCTTGATCCCGCGAACGGATGCCGTGCGGTGTATTGAAGCACGAGCCCGATCTTTTCAGGGCTGGCGAGACGACCTCTGGATAGAACGCTTGAGGACCCAACGATATGGACCGAGTCAGCACGTAAGCAACCCCTAGGAAACTCTGCACCTAAGATTGCTTCTCGTTGACTAGTGTAGTACGCCCATCACTTCGATTGGGGTTCTGGCGCCCTGGGTTGGGGACGCGCCAGTAGTTTCATGGTCTGGGTAAAGACTGATGGCATTGAGGGCGGCGGCACGGAATTCCCTCGCCTGCAAGTAAATGTGCCAGATAAACGATGGTGTCGTTGGATCGAGTGTGCCGATAGGGAATCGGCCAACGCCGCCGAAGAAAGTCTGAAAAAGGCGCAAGGTGAGCCCATCACAGGAGTCACTTTTAAAGCCGTGGCGGGCAACGCCGTCTTTTGGGAGAACTTCCGCCCTGACGGTACCGGCAGAGGTTGGCTGGAAACATGGCATGCTGGGTTACCCGTCGCGAAAGGCACGAAAGTTGGCTTGAATATCTGGAGCTGGGGCCGTCTGAATTGATGCCTATCGCGTTACTATCTAATTTGCACGCCACGAGAAGACTCATTGCCTCGGCGCTGAAGTAGCCGAAGTGGTTAACACCACCACCACGACAAGACCTTCTACACCCACTTAATTAAGTCCTAGATATAATTATCCTATGATGGCTAATCTAGGCTGGCCCGGAGCCATCTACATCCCAGCTGTTATGCGTGTCAGCGACGCTTGGTACAGCGCTATATTATTCATAGGCTCGCTTATGGGCGGCACTCGGTGGTTCTCGGCGGTTCTCGGCGGTTCTCGGTATCGCCTCCATGCAGAGAGCTCCACGTCCCTCCACCCACAATGCAGCCTCAAACTCAAACTACTGCACATTTCTTGATTCCCGTTGGAGATTGAGGGACGCTGCTTGCCCATTTTGATGATGCCTACATGGGGAGGTCCACCAAACCGTGGGGGCTTCTGCATTCTGTGCCACACGGTTGATGTCACCATTGTATCCACTTCTGTAGATGTTAAACAATCATCGAAAATTCGAAGTCGAAGTTGTGTTTCGACAGTCGACAATGAATGGCAAAATAAAGGACAAGAGCTTCTGGGAATTGGGCACGTGCCAATTGTGAGAACAACTTGCCTACTTACGTATTTGCGAGAGCGTTACATGGATGCTACTTCATCCGTAACCTTCTCCTAAAGTACCTGCGTGTGTATACCAACCGCGGCGTGGCGCATCCAGGGATATAGTGGGCAGCCCGAGGAAAACTCTGCAGACTCCGAGTCAATAGGTTTTAAGAGCTTCTGAGAGAAGGGTCGGTAGTTGCGCCTTAACTAGTTGATGTCTAGATCGGTAATGTCTCCTTGGCTGAGCACCAATAGAAGCTCAACACACCCCCACATGCACCTTGAGATCACCATTGCCAACCTTTTGCGTTTCCAAGCAACAGTATGACAACTTATTGACTAACAGACGCCGAAGCTTTCCAGTAAGCTAAATATATCGAGAAAAACTCGTATACCTAGCGACCCGGTCAGAGACCCGGTAAACCTAGTTTGGCTACATCCCTGGCATGCCCAGACCGAAAGCATTTAGACCATTCCAGGATGTCTGACCACTCTGTCTTCGAGAATGCTGCTGTAGATTTCTCTAGATGGAGCTAAAGAGATGGTGGATTGACAATGTATTCACTCTAAATCCGGCGGCCATTCTCACAGTGTTAGGAGTACTATCCGCCCATTCAAGTCTGTAATTGAATTGTCTTCTAGTCTGTCTACCTTCTAACTCCCCTTCCTCCTGTATGTCCCGTACTCTCCTACCGAGGAAAAAGAGATCGAAGCCACTTGTAACACCGGATATGGGGCGACCCGCAGTTATTACAGGTCGCTACTTACATGTAGGTAGGCAATTTCTGCGTACTACCGTCGTAGAGTAGATGACGTATACTGTCAAAACTTCGGATAGATGTACTGTCCTTGTTGTCCACATGTACTGCCATTGGTGTTTGCCGTGAGATAGTGAATACGTATAAATGCAAGCCAAACCTTCTGTCTCTCATAATACGGCTGTAATCCCCGTCTCGATCGAACATCCGCATAGCTTTAGAGTCCTCGTGCCTTCAGATTCTGCTCTGCTTACCTCTTGCTTTTCTCTCGTGTTTGTTGGCGTTAAATGAGACGAGTATCTTGTTCAATGCAATCACGTATCAACTACTTCCTCCGTGGTGCGCTGTAATCATATCCAGCGGACAACTACCCAAAGGTCCGAGTTCTGGTATTACACCATATTGTGAACAATTGCAACATCTGTGAGAGCATCACATCATGTCTCACAAGCCTGTTTTTGTGGCCACCCATCCTCGGGCCTGCTCGACCGCCTTCGAGAGGGTTAGTAATCTCTCCAACACCGATCACGCAATATGCAACCCAATTGAAGACACGCTGATCCTGACCGGAAACACATAGGTATTTATGACCCGGCAGGATACCCTCCAATGCGCCCACGAACCATTTGGGGATGCCTTCTACTACGGCCCCGAAAGGCTGGGTGAGCGGTATGCTGATGATGAGGCGGGCAGAATCAGCAGTGGCTTTGCCAAGACCACATATCAGGATGTTCTTGACAGACTCGATCGGGATGGTGGTGAAGTCAGACATCTCTCTTTTGCCCAATGCTTTTCTCCGTAGTCACCCAAATATGCAGCTTTCAAGCCTCTCACTACAGAACAGCAACTTGTTTCTCACCCCCCCTTTTCTGCACCTGAAGACACATAAAAAATTATTAAACTACCCTATGTTTAGGGCTAATAATGAAAGTAGGGCAAGCGTGTCTTCATCAAAGACATGGCATATTATCTAATGCCTCCGAACAGCGAAGTCCCGTCAATTGCGCCGTCTCTGCGTAAACATGCAGATGGCGAAAAGTTGGAGAATGGCCAAGATATTAGTCGTGTTAATGGTCACTCTCAAGTCGACGGGGTTAACGGCCACAATCATACCAACGGCACTAATGGTGTCAATGGCATCGATCGGCTTGGAAGGCAAGGCTCTGATCACACTAGCAATCCCACAGTCATCCCTCTGGAAGTCCTGAAGAAATTTCACTGGACATTCCTCATTCGTCATCCCCGGCGAGGCATCCCTTCGTACGTCCGTTGCTGTTCCCCTCCCTTGTCCGAAACGACGGGATGGGACCACTTCAAGCCGAGCGAGTCGGGGTACATTGAGCTTCGCCGCCTATTTGACTATCTGCGAGAGGAGGGGCTAGTTGGTCCGTCAGTGGCCGGCCGGACCAACAGTGCCAAGACGGGAAAGGATAAGGTCTCTATCACCGTCTTGGATGCCGACGACCTCCTTGACAAACCCGGGGAAGCCATCAGGGCTTTCTGCGATCAGACGGGCATCCCATTCTCCCCGGACATGCTGCAGTGGGACGATGAAGAGAACCAGAAACGTGTCACCGATGCGTTCGCAAAGTGGAACGGATGGCATAACGACGCAATCAACAGCAAGGGCCTCACTCCTAGGACTTGCCCAAAGGTATGTACCACCTCTCGAAAACTCAATCGCCGCCTGTTACCACGTCTAACTAGATGCAAACATAGAAACCTGTCACCGAAGAATCTGAAAACGAGGAATGGCGACAGAAGTACGGTGAGGAGGGGCAGAAGATCATCAGAGCTTGTGTGGAAGCAAATACCCCACACTACGAGTATCTGAAATCGTTTGCTCTAGCATTCTAGTCAGCGTCCTACTAGCTTTAAGAGGACATTGCGTTTGTTGTCGTTTGATGATGGGCTATGGTACATATGTATATGACTTAGTACATACACTACCTTACAAGTAGTAGTAGCCCTCAGTTCCTAACCTCTCTTCGATATACATGGTCAGAGGGAATTTGTGGATACACTTAGCTGGGAGAGCCGTAATGAGAGACAAGACTCTGCTCGTCTGCTAGCAATAAATATGTTATAACCTTTGGCTTCGTTGGGTACCATTTGAAAACTCTTGCCCTGCGGCTAACTCAGCCAGCTTGGGCCTGTGCACTCTGCAACTCGCTTGCCTCGCTCCCCTCAGCCTCAAGAACCGTTCTCGGTTCGAGAACGGCTTCCTCAAAGAGCTCATGGCTAACGTTCTTTGTCCACTTCTTGGCGTAATTTTGATAGAGGGCGTTAGACCACCAGACGGTAGCCCGAACAAGGGCCTTTCCCTCGTCGGGGATTACCGATATATTTTGCTCCTGCAGCGATTCCTCCTGTTCGGGGGAGACGGCGGCTTGGAGGCCCTCGGCAATGACGATCTTGTTGCCCTTGCCGAGCCCGCCCAGCACGGCGGCCATGTCGGCGATGGTGTTGGCGCGCTGGTCGTTGAGGGAGCGGCCGCGCTCGCGCCGCGTCAGCGTCCGCTTGGTCTCGCCGTACAGCACGCTGTCGTCCCACGAGTACTCGTGCAGCTTCTTGCACTCGCGCAGCCGGTGGTACACGCTGCGCCCCACCTCGCCCTGGCCCTCGGGGAACTGGATCATGGCCAGCGGCCGCCAGTAGTCCTTGCGCAGCTTCGAGGGCCGCAGCTTCTTGCCGTTGAAGGGGATCTGTTTCAGGGCGCGGTTTGCCTGTTGGTTTTGCCCCAGGGAATGTAAGCTAAACTGCCTCGGTTCGCGTCCGTCTTTGATGATTCTGCGGAGGGTCGATTGCTGGGGAGGGCATGGGGTGCTGGAGTTGGGTTGGAGGAGCACACCTTGAGTATGGGATCGTGGGAATACACCGTCATCCCGTCGAGCATGTGGTTGAAGACGAAGATCTTCTCGCCGTGGCCCGGCTTGAAGCTGGGCTCGATGCGCTCAGCCTTCCGCCGCTTCGTCGTGCTCGCGAGGCGTATGCTGGTTCTGGGGGTTGCTGATGCGCTGCCGATCGACAGCTTGCCCAATTGGGCTGTTATCGGACTTATCTGCATCGCCATCGTGGGTTTGTGGTGTGTGGGTTGTGTGGGTGTGTCTCGTGGTCCGTTGAACCGGCGAAAGCTCTCTCGGCTCGGCGCTCTCGTCACTCAAAATTTCCTGATACGCGACCCGACCGACCGATCTGGCTTGCACGCTTAACGGGTGCAGGGGTAATTAGTTGGCAAGCTGCAGGTGCTGCCAGATGAACACCCTCAAATGTCGGTGCCCCAAATAATCCGGCTTTGAACCGAAGCCCCACCAAAGGTACCTACAGAATACTACTGTAACTGCCCCACGTGGGCGGTTTTGTTTGTCTTCCAGCACTGTAAGTGAGACAATGTCGACAAGGAACTGACAGCCTGTTTCAGCCCGTCAGCCCAACAGCCAACCAAACACTTAAACCCCTAGTCGATTACCCCATTTGGACCCATTTAATGATCGAAGCTTCCAGGTTTGGTGGAAGCTTCTCCAAAGCACGAGAAGCTACAAGAAGCTACGCGAAACTAGTAGTGGTGCCTAATGATGTAGCTCAAACCTGCGAGAATAGACTGGGAACTTCGAACATCATACGGGCATCATATCATACGTGCACTTGGTTTGCTCATGGCTCGACCTTCTCCACCACTACAACCACCGTAAAGACAAAGATAAATTTCCTGTGATGATCCCTTGCGTCTTCTGATTTTCTCTTCTTCTCCTTCATTGAACAATCAAAACACATCTACAAAGCGTTGGGTTGACTCTCCCGCTACTGAGACAACAGTTTCACCAACAACAGCACATCGAATCTGAGAAGCAAATACACGCCTAGCTTCATCGTCAGATCAGAGACCTACATTAAAGAAAACACTCACAACACACCACAACTTTCTGGTCTCACATACACCTACTTCTATCTACTGTCTTATTTTCTACCCCTCCTTTTACTATCCCTACTCCTATTTCTATCCCACACTCAGCACCATGAATTCCCGCATGGAATTCACAGAGCGGGCCAAGAAGGCCTTGGAAGATGCCATGGCTCTCGCCGAACAATACGCCCACTCACAATTACTACCCGTTCACTTAGCGGTTTCGCTTCTAGACCCTCCGCCGGACCCGTCCAAGGATCAGCAAAACAACCCTACGCCCATTTCGAGTCTTCTCCGTCAAGTAGTAGAGAAAGCACATGGCGACCCTCAACTCTTCGACAGAGCACTCAAGAAGACATTAGTTCGCCTACCGTCTCAAGATCCACCGCCCGAGAATGTGTCCATGAGCCAATCCTTCCGTTCTATCTTGGGGAAGGCTAATGAGCTTCAAAAGACACAAAAAGACACTTACGTTGCCGTGGACCATTTAATCACTGCACTGTCTGAGGAGCCCACTATAACTAACGCACTGAAAGAGGCCAACATTCCCAAACCGAAGCTCGTTCAAGATGCCGTTGTGGCAATTCGAGGTACGAAGCGAGTTGACTCGCGGACTGCTGATACCGAGGAGGAGAACGAGAACTTGGCCAAGTTTACCATCGACATGACTGCTATGGCACGAGAGGGCAAAATCGATCCCGTCATAGGACGGGAAGAGGAAATTCGACGGGTTATCCGGATTCTCTCACGGCGAACGAAAAACAACCCTGTTCTGATTGGAGAGCCAGGTGTTGGTAAGACGACTGTCGTGGAAGGCCTGGCTCAACGAATCGTGAATGCAGACGTTCCGGATAACCTTGCGGCTTGCAAACTCATGTCCTTGGATGTCGGTGCTCTTGTGGCTGGAAGCAAGTACCGCGGTGAATTTGAAGAGAGAATGAAAGGAGTTCTGAAGGAGATTTCTGAATCAAAAGAGATGATTGTTCTCTTCGTCGATGAGATTCACTTATTGATGGGTGCTGGAGCGTCAGGCGAGGGTGGTATGGATGCCGCCAATCTCTTGAAACCCATGCTGGCGCGTGGCCAGCTACACTGCATCGGTGCTACTACCCTTGCTGAGTACCGAAAATACATTGAGAAGGATGCGGCTTTCGAACGACGGTTCCAACAAGTTCTAGTTAAGGAGCCTACCATCCCCGAAACAATCTCTATTCTGCGAGGTCTGAAGGAGAAGTACGAAGTTCACCACGGTGTGACAATCGCAGATAGTGCTATCGTTTCAGCAGCAAACCTCGCCGGTCGTTATCTTACTTCCCGACGACTTCCCGATTCTGCTGTCGATCTCATCGATGAGGCTGCCGCTGCTGTGCGGGTTGCTAGGGAATCCCAGCCGGAGGTGATTGATTCACTCGAAAGGCGGTTACGGCAATTGCGAATTGAAATTCATGCCTTGGGTCGGGAGAAGGATGATGCTTCCAAAGCTCGACTTGAGGCTGCTAAGCAAGATGCAGAGAATGTAGAGGAGGAATTGCGACCCCTACGTGAGAAGTATGAGAGTGAAAGGAAACGTGGCAAGGAAATTCAGGAGGCGAAAGTTAAGCTTGATCAGCTAAAGGTCAAGGCGGAGGACGCAGCTCGAGTGGGTGACCACGCTCGGGCTGCCGATCTTACCTACTACGCCATCCCCGAACAAGAACAAGTCATCAAGCGACTCGAGAAAGAAAAGGCAGCCGCCGATGCCGCTCTTAGCCAGAATCCCGACAACATCGGCAACGCAATGATTACGGATATTGTCGGTCCCGACCAAATCAATGAAATAGTATCTCGGTGGAGTGGCATTCCCGTCACGAGACTCAAGACGACCGAGAAGGAAAAGCTCATTAACATGGAGAAGGCCCTCGGCAAGACCGTTGTTGGCCAAAGGGAAGCAGTTCAAGCGGTATCGAATGCCATCAGGTTGCAACGTTCAGGACTTAGCAACCCGAACCAACCTCCTAGCTTCCTGTTCAGTGGCCCTTCAGGTACCGGCAAGACTCTTCTTACTAAAGCATTAGCCGAGTTCCTCTTTGATGACCCCAAAGCAATGATTCGCTTCGACATGTCTGAGTACCAAGAACGCCACGCCCTTAGCCGAATGATTGGAGCGCCCCCTGGATACGTTGGACACGACGCTGGCGGTCAGTTGACGGAGGCTTTGCGCCGAAAGCCCTTTTCTATCCTACTCTTTGACGAAGTAGAAAAGGCTGCCAAGGAGATATTGACCGTCCTCCTGCAGCTCATGGATGATGGCCGCATTACCGATGGCCAAGGACGTGTCGTTGATGCCAAGAACTGCATCGTCGTTATGACTTCTAACTTGGGCGCAGAGTATCTCGCTCGTCCTGCCGGTCGAGATGGTAGGATCGACGCAACGACTCGAGAACTCGTTATGAACTCGCTTCGCAACTACTTCCTTCCCGAATTCCTCAACCGTATCAACTCGATCATTATCTTCAACCGGCTTACTAGGCGTGAGATTCGCAAGATTGTTGAACTTCGGCTGGCTGAGATCCAGAAGCGGCTGGAAGACAATAATCGTTCAGTCATAATCCAGGTATCTGAAGAAGTCAAAGATTACTTGGGTAACGCAGGTTACTCCCCCGCTTACGGTGCCCGGCCACTGCAACGGCTCATCGAAAAGGAGGTACTGAATCGCCTGGCTGTCTTGATTCTCCGCGGTGCCATCAGAGACGGGGAGACGGCAAGGGTTGTTCTCGTTGGTAACAAGATTCAGGTACTCTCGAACCATACTGAGAGTGATATTGGTGATGACGAGGATATGATGATTGATGAAGAGGATGCTGTGGATGACATCGCACCCGAAGACATGGATGAGGACATTTATGATTAAGGTTTCTCTTGGTTGCTGCAACTCACTATTAATATGTAACGACAAGGTTTTAGGTTTATGAGACTGCATATGAGGGGCATGCTCGGAGTTCGGTATGGACAATTTTGCTGGGGGTAAAAAATAAATAGAGACTTTAACCCGCGGAGATAGGCATATATTCAATATGATAAAGCTCATTAATACAAAAAATCGATGTTTTCATCACGACTTATGTGACGAGGTCAACATAGAGCCACTAGCTTGCCGCTTATCAGGTAGTATTGGTTAATATCAGAACGTAAACGTTGCTCTTATTGAGAAGCTCTTAACTAGTTATTCCTTCGAATCCCATTTTAGGATCGTGGTATTTTCAACTCCCTACTAGGCACGCTCTTATTCCGAGTTTTAGCCCATCAAAGTACTGGATCGCAATGATGCAGAAGTTGCTCTCTTCTGCATGTCAGTCGTATTGAAACGACCCGTGCTTTTCAGCACGAACCGCACTCTGGAGACCCGGCCACTGCCGTACTTAAGTACTTCCAGAGATTTTATAGAGTGTACAGGGGTAAAACAAGTCTTGAATTCGGTAGGAGGAGGCCCCTCCGGGCCAGCCTGACTAGCTGCTAGCCACTTATATAGGAAAAATTCAGCGCAGTCTGACTTAGCTAATCAATAGAGGCCCCTGGCCTCCGTGCCACCCGCACCGTCTCAATATACTCGCAGATCGTCGATGATCCATGGTTCTCTGCGCACCAAAGAGCCGGCTTGTATAACAGTTCACTTCCGAAAGGCGGCAAGAAATTCTTCCACGCTGATGCGCCTGCTATAGTCCTTGCATCCACGAACCAAGACTAGTCTTGCAAACCTACTCTAGGGGGCTAGCCAATCGGTGAGCCCTTGGGGATAGATATGACCACTTGGCTTCGGTGCAGTCGCTGTGGCCTGGCAATGAGAAAATGCAGTGACATATGGCGTGCTCTTATTGCTTCTACGCTCCTACTGCGCTGACATCAGGACGATTGTTCGCTAAGTAGGCATTGCCTCTTTGACGGCCGGTTTTAGCTATAATCAGCCGTGAAAGGCCCACTACCCAGCAATCAGTGACAGATAAAGGTTTAGAATTGCTTCTACGCGTCAATAGCCCAACTGCAGCGACTGGCACATTAAAAATTGGGTTTTAGCAATTGATCAAATACTACTGGCTCGGTTCCTATGACAAGATGCGGGGAGAAACTAGGAGTGCTAGATGTTCGAGACACGAGCCATCTGGTCCTGACTCCTTGCAATGGTTTACATCAACACGTTGTCAGCGCCGTCGCATGAGACCACAGGGGCACCACTTAGCAGCTCTATAGGGACCAAATCACCCGTGTGCGCTACTCTAGAATCCAAATCGACGCAATGATAGGGGCAAAGCTTCGAGTTCCGTGACGACCACCCTAGAGGAGTGTTATTGTTACTGATTGGTAATAGCTTGACGATCAAGAGGATGACATTGACACGAGATTATGAGCCTACACTAATTCTGAATCTAGGACATTTTAATGGTCCAGAACCGTGTAGCATCGTGCCTGTTGATTGACTCGTCTTTGATAGACCTCCTGAAAACCATATGCGCTGCAACACCTAGCGCAGTTTCTTAACAGTCTCGCATTATGATAATGTATAGACAGGCACACCTCAAAAACCCTTTGTAAACATCATCAATTCTAAGCGTATAATCGGACTATAGATCGAGATCCTACTCGGGAGCGAAGACAAATTGCTGACAGGTGTCTGGTGGGCGGGATAGGTAGGCGTTAGGCGTTATATCAAGACCGCTCAAGGGACTGCTGGGGTTCCTGCACCGCCTATCGATCGAATTAACCCCGCGTCACCTCCCTCGGATCCGAGTCTTTTTCGTGGCTTGGACGGTTTAGTCACATGCAGTAGATAAAATCTGATACAACACCATCTCCGCATAAGCCTTGTAGTAAATCATTGCACCTTATTAAGTTTCTTGCAATATACACCTCAAGCTTCGAGCATGTCTTCGTTTATAAGCTCTAGATTCGATCAAGACTCGGCGGAGATTCTCTCGCGGCTTGAAGAGCTCGAGCTCAGTGATCAGATTGGGGTTCACGATATTATCGCAGCGACGTTGAACCTTCTGCCTATCATCCACCCTCAGAGTCTACAATTCGATAAACTTCTGGGCCAAGGGACTAGCTTTCGGGTGTGCAGAGAGGAGTACCATAAGCCTTCGATGACGCCCTATTATGTTGCTGTCAAACGTTATCGACGCCCAAGGGAATACCAAACGGTAAATCGGAACAAACGATATATAGGACTCTTACGTGAGCTCCGCGTCTTAATGCATCCGCCTGTGAGAACTCACGGCTGTATAGTCCAGATTATTGCTTATGGGTGGTCCGACGCTTCTTTCGAAGATCCCCAACCTTACCTGGTCATGGATTATTCTCAGCACGGCACTTTGGTAGACTATCTACAGAGGTGTCACATCCCTCTCGACAAATGCCGCGACCTGGCGTTGGATATTGCTTCGGCTCTAACGGTCTTTCACGATTTAGGGATTGTTCACGGCGATGTGAAGGCTGATAATATCTTGATTTTCGACAACGAAGACAATGAAGGTTAGAAGTGATCAGGCCACAGGTTGCAAAACTGTCCGATTTTAGCAGTGCTATTTTGAACAGGAAACTTCGGACGACTTCATGCTCGCCTGTTGCTACATAAGCGGAACCAGCTTGCAGAGATAGAGAGTCGGTTAGAACACATTGATCAAACGGAACCGATCGAGTTCTTCCTAGCCTGTCGTAGACAGGACCCATCGCCTGAAAGACGTGATTTATTAGACGAAGCAGACAAATTGCTGAAAGATTATAGTAAGCGCGAAGCATACCTAAGTCGATATCACTTGTCATGGCTGATGAATAGCAGACGAGCTGATGGTCACCTATTATCGAAACATCGAACGACCCAAGCCATGCGAATCAAACCTCAAGAGCATCGGCAATTGGATGGATGGGACAAAGCTTCTTGTTGCAACCGAGTCAGGGTTTCTGAACGATTGGGACGATCTAAGGGCACCAAGAAGCTCAGCAGATCACAGTGGAATCGACGTATGTCTCGGGGACTTAGCCGTTGCCCTTGCCAGAAATGGCTTTGCCAGTGTACGTTTATTAGTAATGCTAATACAGCAGTGTGCTAGCGGAGCCATGCTAACTTTATCATGTTCGTCATACCAGTGGTTTGCTCATTCTGTAAGTAGTTCATTCTTTGGCCTCGTCTACTCCGTAGATTACGTGTTAACATTTTTCTGGGATTATCAAGGACGAGCACACTAGGTCAGAAAATAAGCACGTACTTCTCTACAAACAATCACAGATGCTGGCTGTCTCCCGCCTCCTCACAACTGTTTTCGCCGTCCTTTCGCTCACCATCCCGATCGTGATCTTATATATCATCACCACAACAGCCATCCGGTTGGTGGCCCTTATCATATTTACCACGATATTCTCGTCTATCTCGTGTTGGCTGACCGAGTCACGGAACTATGAGATATTGGCGGCTACAGCTGCATGTTGTGCGGTCATAGTTGTTTTTGTAGGAAATTTGTAACCAAACATCGGCATTACGCCGTAGCGCTTCAAAATTTCCCGAAATAATGAAAATCTTCCTCCTGTTTCCTGAGAATGCGTACTGTAATCAGGGCTACCCTACAACACCTGAGAGCTAAGGGGCAGTCACATCGGGGATTTCTTAATTTATGGGTCACAATAGGCAAGCCAGTGTGTTCGTTTGGGAGACTTAGGGGACTGTCAAGGAAATGGTACATGAAGGTCTTGAATACTCGTTGGTGCACAAAGGTCTCTAGACTACATTCGAGCCGTAATTGTCATATATGGCAAGATGTGTGTCACGTGATATGGAGTTTCCACTACCGAATAGAAGCGGAAGTCTGTAATGATCCAAGATTGATCAGAAAAGAGTAACTAGTTGCAAAGGGGATATTTGAGTTGACTAAAATCTTCATTTCTTCCACAGTTGCCCAGAACTCGCTCTCTCCTCCCAAGTACCTATACCGTGAGCCTTGCTGAGCCGTTTGGATTTGGCGTAGCTTAAGATTGATGTCCTGCAAATAGCCTCTAAGCTGCCCATTCAGCGTATTATGTGACAATGCGTTACTCACTTAGCCCTGGTTATATCATATCCCGGTCTAGGCCATCTTCCTTAGAATCACTAGGCTCCCTTACGAGTCGGGAGGCTGTTAATTCGTAACATATGCTCTTTCAACAAAGCCTCGATAGAATCTAGGGCGTTGAGAAATTCATTGACACCAGAGCTACCCTTTTTTTCCACCTCGGTGTGGTATGAGCCCAATTTCCCATCCTTCTGATACTTTGATTTGATCTTTGACACAAGTTCGAGAGGGTTGCCCCCATATGACATATATGCAGGGTTCTTATATGCTGAAGAGTCAGCTCCGAGCTCAAGTAAAGCCTCGACACCGTCAAGGTCCCCATTGTATGCGCCGATCTGCATAGGCGTCCAATCACAAACATCAAACCCATTCAAGATTGTAGGGTGACCGAGCTGCTCTTTGCAATGTTCCAAGAGTTCTCGGGCGATGGACCCGCGCTGACTGGGGTTCGTGACTGCTAAATGTAATATGTTGTATTTCGGAAAGATAATTGAAGCTCCAGCTTTGATCAAGGAAATAGCTACTCGAGCATGTCTGGTGTTAACGGCCTGCTCAAGAGCAGTCAAGCCGGATGAACTCCGTACATCTAGATCAGCCCCACTGCAAATGAGGTACTCAGCGACTGCGATCGAGTTGGAGATTGCCGCGAACATCAAGGCCGTGTAACCTGATTTGGACTTCTGGTTTATATCGACACGGCCGGTAGAAAGAAGGGCTTCCGCAGCGCGTGTTGCGTCGAGGATAGCACAATGGTGTAGCGCAGTGTAACCATCCGGATCACAAAGGTTGAGATCCGTCACTATCGGAAGCAACAAGCGGATCTTATCGCTCGAACCAGTCCGCCTGGATCGCAATCTAAGCCAGGCTCCAAGGCTGGTTAAATAGATAACTTGGTCAGGGCAATCCGGAGGAAGAGCGTTTCTTGCTTTATTTGTGGCATCAAGAGCGTAATTCAAATCGTCTAGCGAAACAGTCCGCTCAAATTCCATGACGCGCTGGTTTCCGAGGTTGTGTAATCTACTGGCTCGATCAGGATGGTTTTGAGGTGTAGCTTCTACTGCTTTAGAAGCGTCCATGATGGCGCGTTCAAGATCGTGTGTCGCTCCAATTTGATCAAACCGTCTCCCGAGCTGGATGCTACGGGTTGTAAGATATCCCATTAGGTCTGGATGATCATTAGGCAAAGTAGAGACAGCCAGTTCAGCTGTGCCGACTGCGATCTCCAGGGCGTCCATAATATACGTCCGCAGATAGCAGTCCCCTAGCATTCTGCTTAGAGTGTCCAGTTTCCCGGATAGACTTTGATGGTCTTCGGTTGTGGTAGTCCTCTGAAACTCTCTCAAACGTGACGTTTCTTGTCTGAAGTCAGATTCTCCGTAATGAAGAATCCAGTATTTCGCAGAATAGTCCAGAAAAGGAAAGCCATCTATGTATTGATGAATATTTTGGGGCATTATGGGCTGGTCATCACTTTCAATGGCGGTGAGAATAAGGTAACTTAAACAAATTTCTGTGAGCGTAGTATGTGCATCTTGATTTCTGATAGATTGCTTCCATTGCATGATCGTAGGAGACATGGATGGAGATTCCCAAATTAGAAACTCTTTCGCCGTTTGATGGAGGAAGTAGATTTTCTCTGCATGGACACAAATAAATAGTCCACAATAATCCCGTAGAGTGTCCTTAAAGTCTTTATCGTTCTCCAGTTGATCTTCTCTAGTCTTCGACTTGGTCGTGGTCTTGAGGGCAACTTGCATCTCCTTTAAAGTGAGCGGCCTCTCCGCTGCAAGAATAATCCGTAGAACCTTGCGGGATTTGTCTGGGTTTTTCGACCTACTCAAGATCTTCTCGTACGCATCGTCTACAGTCGGGGGAAGATTTCCAATGGAGTCAATGAAATCTTTAGTTCTCTCAAGACGAGATGACTCCAGATGGTCAAACACGAGGTACGACCAAAGGTAAGTGCGGTGTTCCATCGCTAGTAGTTTTTCTTTTAGGTGTTCTTTGATCTGAGGATCTAGTCTCCCCCCCGCCAAGCTGTTGACTCGGTGCTTAATCACTAAATTCACCTCCCAACTAATTTCTTCTGATTCGTCTTCGCCGGGAATCCTGATTTGGGGATAACGGTTTTCTAGATCTTGAAAAGGAGAGACAATATTGTCATATGGCCGACTCGTCAAAAGAATCTTGAGTTCCCCGCTGTTGTCAGCTAAGAAGAGGCCTTTCAATTCTTTCGTAAGGGTCTTGCGTTCGTCCTCAGCGCACTCATCAAGAGCATCCAAGACACAAATTACCCGACCAGCCTTGGGATCTAAAGTCGCGTTTTTGAAGATACTTATCAGCGCTGAAGTTCTATCAGCCAATTTATTTCCATTGATCTTGAATTCGGGAATGGCGTGCCGGATGAGTGAAGGCTTCTGCTGGAAGAGCTGGTGAAGAAGAGCGCAGAGTGCTTGTTTGACGGTATTTTGATCCTGGTCTTTGAAGAAGAAATAGCAGATGGTTGCCGTCTTGGGTAGCTCATTATCAACGAGGTGCTTTGCAAGAACTGACTTCCCGCACCCGGGATCTGCAGACACTAACAGCGGGCCGGAATCACTTTGTGTTACGTCATAGCCATGGACTGGGCCTGGCCTGCAGGTCATGTGACCGGTACCCACCTGTACTATAGATACCTAGCTATTCTTCCTAGCTCCTTTAGCTACTTTTCCTTCTAGTTAGTTAGTACTAAAAAAAATACTACTATTTAAGTCCTGATTTTATCTTTTAGTTTTACATAGTTATTGCGCTATTATATACTACGCTTTTTATTAAAAAATTGTTTGTTAGCTTTTATATAGTAGCTAGCAATTATTTTAATATTTTTAATTATTAAAACGGTTTAATTTTAATAAAAATAGTTTAATATAATAATAATTTACTACTTTAAACCTAATTAAATTAAACTTAAATTTTGTTTTATTTTAGTTATTTTATTAAATATATATTTAAGTTAACAATATTTTAAAATAATAAATTGTTATTATATTAATAAGTTATAATTAATAAAAATATTTTAATTTTTAATAAAATTTAAATAATATTTATTAGCGTTATTAAAAACTTTTAAAAATAATATTTAAAATTTTAATAGTAGTATTTTTTAAAACTTAAAATATTAATAAAAAGTAAAAAAAAAACTATTTAATTTAAAAATAATAAAAATTAATTTATTAAAATATTTATAAAATTATTATTAAATATTTTTAATTTATAATTAATTATTTTATTTAATTTTAATAAACTATTAATATTTTTATTTAAATTTTAAATGTTTATTTTAACGTTAACTAGTTTAAGTAAACAAATATTTTAAAAGTTTTTATTTAATTTTTAAATATTTAAAGTATTATAGTTAGTTATAACTAGCTTAAATAAAAAAATATTTTAGTAATAAGTATTAAATAATATAAATAAATAAACGTTTTTTTTATAAAATAATAATTTTTTAGGCTTAAACTAAGCTATTTTAAATTTTATTGCTAAAATTATATATATTAGTTTTTTTATTAAGCAAATATTTTAAACTTTATTTAAAAATTTATTTAATTAATTATTTAAATTAAATAAATAAAAAAAAATTATATTTTAAAAACTAAGCGTTTTTATTATTAATAAATAAAATTATATTAATTTATTTATTAAGTTTATATATAATTTAAATAAATTAAATTATTTTTAAACTTAACTTTTTTAATTTTATTGCTTAAATTAAATATTTTATATTTTATTAACTTTAAATTTTTTTATTTTATTATTTATTTTTTTTATAAATATTTAAATAAATTTTTTAATATTTTAAATTTTAATATTATTATATAGCTTTAATTTATATTTATAATATAAATTAAATTAATTTAATAAGCTATTTTTTTAAACTTAAAAAAAAATAGTTTATTATAGCTTTTAAACTATTAACTTTTTATTATTTTATATAATTAATTTATTTAGTCCTATATAAGCTTTTTATTATATAATAATAAAATCTAATAATAAAAAAAAGTTATTTTTAAGCCCGATTTTTTTTATAAAATAAGTTAACCTTATTTAAAATTTTAAAAAAAACGTTAAATATAAACTTTTTATTTTTTTTGCCCTTAAAAATTAGTAATATTATTTATTTTGTTAGTTTTATTGTTAAATTTTTTAAATATATTTTTTTAATATATTATATTTAATTAAATTTAAAATATAATAATTATATAAAAAATTATTAATAATATATTTTTAGATCGGAAGAGCA